>SNQJ01S0092213.1:3859-24109 GCA_010110895.2 Picea sitchensis | reverse complement strand
CGCATATCATAATGTGTGCGAGCGTTTCAACCCACAGACACGCATTCTGAGCATTGTGCGCCAACAACACTTCGTTTATCTACGCACTACGTACCAAAAGGTCCTCGGTTTTCTATGCATTGTGTTCCCACTACGCCTCTATCTAAACTGTAACCCACGCATCTGTCTAGAATTTAAAAATTGTAAGAGGTTTTGTGAATATTTGAATGCCCCTAGCCTTCAAAATCTTGTTTTTTTGTTCCTTTCCCACATGAAAGGTTAGTCAAAACATAGGCACTTAGGGGGTTAAAAAGAACCACATTTCTCCTCTTTTTCTTTGGTTTCCACATGGATGGCTTGTTTTGATTGTAAAAGTTAAGTTGAGATCCTTTTCTTTCACATATAAAAAGCACTTGCATTGGGACCAAAAATCAACTTTAATCATTAAGTATGCTCTTCTCTCACACCATAGAACGATCTTGAGAATCAGAAAGGTGATTAAGGGGACATTTCATCTCCCTTAAACAAAATCTTTAGGAGAGGACAAAGCCCCCATAGGGCTCCTCTTAGTTTCTTTTAAAACATATTAAATTTGAAAGGGCCCATACATGCCCACATGTTGCAAACTTAGGATAGTTTTTGAGAATTACTTTCTTAGTGTACATCTCTAGGAGAGTTTAAAGATCAAAGTAACGGGCCCATACATGCCCACATGCTTGCAATATAGGATATTTTTTCAAAGATTTCATAGAGTAAACCACATTAGGGAGTTTAAAAGGATTGGTAAGGACCCATATGTCCACATGTTAGTTATTTAGGGCTTTTAAAATTCCGCAAGGTTGTACCAATGACATCTAGCAAGATAGGTAATCAAGATTTGTAAGGACCACATGAATTCCACATGTTGCAAATTGACACCTAAATTATTAAATTTTGTCACATTTGTTTACTTGCTCACACACAAAGTCACTCCTCACTCACATAATTTCATCCTGAATTGTGGAGGTGGAAGTAGGTTTTCTCCAAAAAAATTATGAAACGTCCCACTATGTCTTGAAGAAATTATCCGCACCCACTTAATTCAAACGAGATTGGTTCACACCCCCAATCTCTCAACCAACCACATCTAAACTTTCTCTAAAAAACTCACTAAGTTTTCCTCCATAGGTGGTGCCAAAATATTTTTTTTACTCTAGGTAGGATCTTGGGGGTAGGCATCCAAATAACCCCCCGTTATCTAGTTCTCACATCTTCAAACATTAGAAGTTGACAAATATGGAACTTTAAAATCCTCCAAGTCAAGTGTTCCTAACACCATAAGGCAGGAAGATACCCGTGAAGGGTCGAAGGCCGAGGTCTGGTTGTTCTATGCATCCCCCCTTGAGTCACCCAACTCTTGGAAGGGATCCAGCCCATGACCCATTTATGATGCCTAAAATCTAAATGTCGCACTTTAACCGAGGTACCTAGTGGCCAATTTTAGGACATCTACCGAGGTGGAAATTGTGGGCTGCAATTGCACCTTGATCATATTTTTTGTGGATATTGGGAAATATCACCATCTCTTTCAGGATATGCACGCTCTACCCTTCATTATAACTAATTATTTCATCCTTCAATAGTTCCTCTTTCGATGGCTTCAGACCCCACTGTTGAGTGTTATTGGAAGGTCTGGTGCTATTTGAGAGGAAGGATGTTACACCTTTTTAGGACACGAACATTTGTTTTCTTTGTTCTCCCATGTGGACAAAATCCACCTACCGACATGTATGCTTATTTTACAGTTAATTTATGTGTGATGCTCATTTGATTACATGCGATTGTGAAATATATTGTGAAGGTCCAAAATTATACAAGTCTCTTGTTCATTTATTGCTCTCATCACCATGTTCATACATTCACTTTGCTAGTCGGACATCATACGGGACCCACATAATCCCCATTGTTCCAGACGCTTGCAGAATATCCCTCCTATTATAGGAAGAGTTCCTAGTCTTTCCAACTCACCAGCTCAACCGTCTCACACCCCTGTGAGTGCCACTATTCTTGGATCAACTTTGCTTGGTTCCACCTTACTTGGGTCCACTTCCCAAGGCCATCCATCCACTATCTCTCCTTCATAAGGAATCAGAGGTCAAACTTCTCCTCAAGGGAGTAGTACAACCCAACCAAATCCCCCTCAAGGGTCAGGTCCAATACCTTCTCACACCATGGCTGGAAATAATCCTCCACTGCCAGCCCCAATGCCATATTTGGCGTCCCTCAACACTCTTGATCTAAGTAAACTCATGAATGACCCTATATTGCATGACCCCACATGGCCCAATATGCCTACCAAACTACCTTCAGACATTCCCAAATTTGAAGGAAAATTGGGGGAAGATCTCGCTAACCATGTCATGACCTTCCACTTATGGTGCTATTCAAACAACATCATGGATGACTCTATCCGCTTGTTACCCATGATTTTGGTCATCGTGATAATGTATTGATGTTGGTGTACTTAGGATCCTCATAAGAACTTTCTCCTGAGAAAAGTGACATTCATCTCTTCCCAGAAAACTTACTTTTGAAGAGAGTTCATAGGTTGCTAATATCCTAGGGTGCAAGAATGACCCATTCTCATAGGCTGCCTTAAGCTAGGGTGTGAACTTCTCGCACTATTCTACATAGCTAGGGTGCGAACTTTCTCTAAAGCTTGGAGAAAGATTAATTCTCAATGGTTCTATAAGGGAATCTTCTAGAAGAATGGGTTGGCATTCGAATGGTTGTCCTTGTACTGGATTCCCTGATATTGTGGGATCATTATTATCCAAGTAACCATCTCATTCTCTCCTATATATTGATGGAATTCTCATGGAAAAGGTTAAGCAAGATTCATTGGAGAATTGGTGAAAGAATTGTGTGAAGGACTTAGCTTGAACATAAGCTTGGAGACTCTAGTAAGTCTATCAAGAGGATTTGATTTTCTTCATCCAAAGATCGAACAAGTGTGTGTGTTGGAGCCAAGAGCCATTGAAAGGAATCTTGCGACATCAAGGCGACCAGGTTGTAATCTTCTACTTTCAATTAATATGATACAGTGGCATGTCCCTTTCCCATAAAGTCATTCTCACTTTATTGTGTAATTCCTTGATCATACACATAAGTTGATAGTTGAATATATTTTGCTATCTTCACTTTGGTTGGTTTGTGTTGTCTTGGTCTTGACCTCATGAGAGCACTGGAGCGAAGCGACAACAACAGAGACCCTAGAAAGTGATACAAAGGTATGTTACTTGTTCCTTCCTACTAGCTAATTCAATGGTCATAACTTAAGGAAAGAGTCATGTCCTATCCTGTTTTGTTCTAGATCTAGGTGAATCCAGGGATATCTGTTAGTCTCCGCACCTACCGATTAGTCCAATAACAAAATTGACGACTCCACTGGGGAAATAACCCATTTTCTTTGTGGTTTTTGGTATTTTTCCTTGGCCATTTTCTCTTGCCTTACCTTTTTCCATTTATATCAATCTCTGAGTCTTTAGGATACCCTGATAGACCCTCTGGGTCCAGAGGCCTCTTCAAATTTTGTGTCTTTTTCCAAAAATTTGATTAGTTTCAGACATTCTCCCACTGCACTCCACAGTGGCCTACGAGAATCTATTGAGTTCGCATCCTTATTTTAGGTTTAGTGCAAGGTTCTCACACTCTGCTCAAAGCTCACCTGTGAGAATGACCCATTCTCACACTATGTAATACTGCTAGCCTGTGAACCCTCTTTTTCAAAATTTAGGATTTGAGATTTTTGCATTTTCAGCTGCCCAACTCAGTATAGGTGCCTCAAAAGAGCTTCTTGGACCATTGGTTGATGTTCTCTTGTCTTCGTTTTTGTACACGAACAGTCTTAGGAAATCAAGGCTCTTCCTGTCAAATTTTTCTTGACTTTCATTTTTTTACTTTTCTCGGCAAAGATATACTCTCTGATTTCGGAATCTGAGTGTGCTTGTTTGGTTAAGAACTGATGATCGGTTGAAAGTTGAGCTTCTTTGTCTTTATCATTTTCTCATTCTTTGAAAGATCATTCTCGTCCATGCAATTGAAAAGACTAGTTTGGTTTGCTTGTTATTTTTGTTTCCATTGAAAGATTGGTTTGGGTTTTTAACTATTGCTTGTTCATTAGTTTTTGGTTTTCTTCACTCTCACCATCATGGTATAGGTCCTTTTTCAAAAGTGAACAACGTTTTTCTTTCAGAAGCATTTTCTTCTTTGAAAGTATTGAAAATCAATTGTTGAAATTATTGAAAAAGAAACAATGGATAATTGTTATTGATGCATGATTTGTTGCAATTTCATTTGAAAGTAAATTGTGTATTGTAGTTTAAGGTTGATCTGGAAAACTTCTCTTTCCCTCCTGTACATAGGATTCATTGAACGAAAATTGTTATATTTCATTCTCATCCATGCATCATTGGGTCAAAGTCTTATACAACATCAGTTTCATCTCCATTTCCTTTGAGTAACAACAACTCTTAATAACACTGCGCAATTGTAAAATTTAACCAGTAACTCTTTTTTAGGGCTCTATTACACCAGCATTTAGCTATGCTAGCACTTTGGAATAGGAAGAGAGATACACTCTCCAAAGTACAAAACACACAATAGCATCTTGTGTTAAGGAGTGTCAAATTCCATTTACAACATCTTGTCCTGGGAGGCCCTTCTCACACAAGGGTCAAACACGAGGTCACATTGATATTGACAGAGTTACTCACCCTGCTTTGTTGATATCGGTGTAGAGATTGCATGTATTATAGGGATCACTTGGAGGTATACCCACAATGATGAGTGGAAGCCTTTCGAGTTGATTTTGGGCTTGATACCCTGCCCTTGTGTGTGAATCAGACTGTCGACTGTCCCCCTAGGCTTTATTGTTTTCGGTGGTAACCTTAGTGGTTTATATTTCTAGGTTCTTACACGAGGTGACTGTGAAGGGGAAATTCTTCACGGTACCTGGAATCGATGTTGGCCAAACTCACTTGGGCTCCTTGGCGGGTATACCCATGATTATGTGTGGGAGCTTGCACCAGGGTGTAAGTCCGTTAAGAAGGTCGTCAGCATAGCTTTTCCACCCTAGCCCAGCCCCTTCNGAATTAGAAGGTCTTGTTTGCTTGGTGTTGTTTCCTAGATTTTGTTTACTAGCGCATGCTGTTTGTTTTCCAAAGTTGGCTATACAATTTTCTTCGTAAGTTTGTCACTCATTTACAATAGCTCATCCATTTCATTCATGTAGAATGCAGGGTTTATCTCCAGAGCATCTGGAAGGTTCTGAACCCTTGCCTACAAGTTCACCTTAGGGCTCTCCTCAACAAAGTGAAGTCCCNTTAGTTGCTACCTCTTTTGGATCACCGGTTGGACCCTTTCCTGGCATTGAAGGCCAAGATATTTTTTGGTCTACAGGTGTTTTTCGATGGGACCTTTTTGGTTCAGGTTCACTTGTGATTTCCGAAATCAACCCACCTGTGATTTCTGAAATCTCTAGCCCAGAGACAGTACCGTTTACTACTGCCTATTATTTTTCTGGTACGTAGACCCCACGATCTGACCACATCTTGACCATCCCTACAGAAATGGCCCATCATACTGATACTATGAGTGTTCACACCGGGTTTACAATGGTTAGTCTCACCCCCATCAGCACACTACGAATGCCCAGTGTCACCCCAACATTACCACCTAGATACCGTGCATGAATGCTTCCATTCCCACTCCTACGCAAACCCAATCCAGCTCTCCTGGTGGTCTTTCTTCTTCTGGGCACTCTCTTCCCGGTTTTATTCCAGCACTCCCTCAATTTCCTTTTGGACGACCTCTCTCATCCTCCACTGGCAGTATTAATCCTAGTGGCACTATTCCGTCATTTGTACCAACTTACCAGATTCTCGTCAATGGACAATTACACCAAAGTGGTATGACTCAACCCCCTTTTAGTGGGAAAATTTCTATTGGAATGCAAATTCCAATTGGAACACAAACCCCAATTGGAACACCACTTTCAATGGGAGGATCGACCCCACCTTATGGAAAAAACATACCTCTGTCCTTGGCCCAGTATTGGACTCAGTTGATACAACATCCTCCTCAATCGAATGGGGAGCAACAGTTTCCGACTGCATCTGTGATACCCCCTAGTATGGGAAAACCATATCCAGGTACGTTAAATCCCATTTGGGGCTCAAATTCTCAAGCTCACATCCCAGTTCCAGGATACAATCCCATGAGCTACTACCCTCTCCAACCACCATCGAATATGCCTGGGTCTTCACATTATATGCAGACTGCTTACGGTCCTACTGGTTTTCCGACGAGGCTTCCTCCCCAAAGCCACCAGTACCCACAGGTGAATCGACAGTTACCCTTTTGGGCCACTTTGGATCTTCCAGATTTGTCAAGGATTTTCAATGATCCAATTCGTCACTCTCCCCAATGGCCTGCTATACTAGCCAAGCTACCATCAGACATTCCTAAATTCGATGGAAAAGTGGGAGAGGACCCGAACAATCACGTCATGAATTTTCACCTATGTTGTTCATCCAAATCATTGATGGATGACTCTATTCGTTTACGTCTTTTTCAACGAACCCTCACAGGTTCTTCTATGAAGTGGTATATTGAATTACCATGAGGTTTCTTCGCTGACTTCAACACCCTAGCTATGGCTTTCCTCACACACTACCAGTTGCTGATCCGTTATGAAACAGGGACCGAGATTTTGAGTTCTTTCAAACAGAACAAGGCCACTCATATATCCGATCACATTCATGAGTGGCGACGATGACGACATCTCATTAAACTCGAACTCCTCGATCATTTATTGGCTGAGTGGTTCACCAAGTCATTTGTGAATGACATTGGTAGTGACATCGCCATGGGTGGAGTAGTCACGGAAGAGCAGGCCATAAGTCAAGCTCAATACCTCGACCTCGTTTACTCTTAAATAGGTACCCTTTATGATTTACTACCTAATTTACCTCGTCCTTCCACTTCCGCCACTTCAACTACTCCAGCTGCTTTGCATGTAGCCGACAGTGTGATTGGCACTTTCCAGGCCCAACCATTCCACCTCAAGCACCAACCCCAAACTTGCTTCTTCTAATGTTCAAAATGCTCCATCTCCTACCCCTCCCACCGGCAAGATTTCTGAGGTAAATGCAGTTCAATCTACCCCAGCCGGTAAAAACAAATCTAAAAAGGGAAGAGGTAAGAATAAGGAGGAAAAAAATACTTCTCAAGCAGAGCGAACCAAAACTACACCTATTGACGATCAGGATAAGAACAAACCTCTATACCCTTGTCTTATCTGTGGTGATGATCACTACAAGAAGGATTTTCCATGACACGCCAAGGTCACTAAGTTCCTTCAAGGAGCTCCAAAACCACCTGCTCCGGCCGTTTTGTCCCAACCCTTCCTGTCTCAACAATAGGCTCAATTGGTCATTCATGACCAACCCTCATCGTCTACTACATCCTATGTCTTGATGTGTACTAGAAATTCAAAGAAGACCAACATTTCACTCACTACTCGAGCCAAAGATTATTCTCCCTCTAAAGAGAAGGTTGAAGATCTACCTCCTTCCTTGGTACAACCCTCTCCCATGACTCCATCTACCAACAGTCCTCTTCATCTCGAACGATCGAGCCTCGATACAGTTCTCTGATCCCCCCCAAAGTGCATCGTTTGGAAATCGGCTTTCATTCCTCATGCTCGTGCTGCCCAGAACTACAACATTGTTGAAGACCTGGCCCAGGCACCTTCTGCGATATCATCCCTTGAAGTCCTTCAAAGCTATCCCACACAACGGAAGGCAATGTTGAAAGTTATTGGTGGAATCGATCTGATGGATACAAATTTAATAATTTTTGACTTGGAAGATCACATTCCAAGGTTACCCCCTCAACTCGCGTTCCAGATCCAAGTGATTATCTCTGACAAAAACATTTCTCAAGCTGTTATCGACGAGGGTGCCTTGACATGTGTTATGTCTCTTACCTGTTGGAAAGCCATTGGCTCTCCCTCTTTGAATGAATCCCAAAATACTCTCAAAGCCTTCAATGGCTCCGATTTTAAGCCCTACGGTGTCCTTCCTTCGTTGTCCATCACATTAGAAGGCAAAACGGTCCAAGTCGAAGTGGAAGTCTTTGACACTCCCCTTAATTATAATCTTCTGCTTGTTCGTAGCTGGATTGATTCCATGCGTGCAGTTGTGTTGACCTTTTTCCATGTGGTACGTTTCCCCCATCAAGGGAAGGTAGTCACCGTCGACCAATTAGCCTTCTTTAATTCCGATACCCATCATGGCAATGTACCGTTCATCACTAAAACCCCACCGGGTTATGAGAACATCGGTGTAGGCCTTCTAAAAGACTCTTCGTTAATGGGTACTTTCCCCATTCTACTACCCAATGTTCCACGCTCGTCCGTTGCTTCAATAAACATGATCTCCACCTCGCTTCATGAATTTCCTATGTCTCACGACCCATGGATAGTACCTGACCCTGGAGATCATCTTTGTTACAATGACTAAATGTCGTTAAGTCCAGTTGAATTTGCTTATTAGGCCATTCAATCGCCAACTTCTTCTACCTCCTCTCTTGGTGAGTTGTCTCCCGATCCTTTTGTGTCATTTTTTCGACAGATGAGATGATCATGTCTATCATGGAAGACACCCCTTGGGACGATGGACATCATCATTCCATCCTCTTTCTGGAGAAACATACCATTGAGAGCTACCAACGGATCTTGACCCCGTCGACTGTTGTCGTCATCTCAACCATTCCCGAGTCCACACATGATGTGTTTCTTGAAGGGAACTTAAGAAATATCTCGCCCACTATTCCCCTTGACATATCCATCAAACCTGGAATTGTCAAAAACATTCACATCGGAGCTTCGTGTTCTTTTGATGAAATCGTCACCTACACATCCCTTTTCAAAGAGTTTCGTGAGATCTTCACCTGGAGCTATGAAGAAATGTCGGGTATCGACCCTGAGATTGTGGTACATGAGATCAAGACATACCCCGACGCTAAACCCATCCGGCAACACCTTCGCCTCATTCACCCATGTAAAGTGGCTTCTATCAAACTTGAATTCGAGAAACTTCTTAAAGCCAGCTNAGACTGGGTTTCCAATCTTGTCCCGATCGACAAGAAACAAGGCACAATTCGTGTATGCGTTGATTATAGGGATATCAACAAATCTTGTCCCAAAGACAACTTTCCTACCCCCTTCGTCGATCAGATTGTCGAAGATTGCGCTGGAAGTGAAATATTCTCTCTGATGGATGGTTTCTTTGGATATAATCAAATCAACATTGTTCTCAAGGATCAACATAAGACTAATTTTATTTTCCCTTGGGGTATTTTTTCCTATCAGAAACTCCCTTTCGGTCTCAAGAACGTTGGTGCAACTTTTCAACGTGCTATGTCTTATGATTTCGATGATATCAAGCACATCATCCAACCATATCTGGATGATTTACCTGCTCACTCAGTGCGTCGTTTCGATCATCCAACCCACCTCCGAGCCATTTTCGTTCGTTGTTGGTTCTACCGTATACGTTTGAATCCTCATAAGTGCATTTTCTGCATGGAATCCGACCAACTTCTAGGTTTTATCATTTCGCGTCAAGGGATCTGGGTGGATCCTTTAAAGGTTGAGGCGATCCTTAATCTCCCTCCTCCTTCTACACTTCTCCAGTTACAAAGTTTGCAGGGGAAAGAAAACTTTCTTTATCGTTTTATCCCAAATTATGCCAAGATAACTCATGGATTTACGTGGCTCTTAAAAAAGGGTTCATAGCTCATCTGGGATACCATCGCCAACAATGATTTCGAAGCTTTGAAATTGTCCCTAACACATGCTCCGCTTCTCTTTCCCCCTGATTACAGTCGTGATTATTTCCTCTACCTTGTTGCTTCATATTACACCATTGGTATGGTTCTCGTCCAAGAGGATGATTCTAACGATGAACATGTTATCTACTACTTGAGTCGAAGTCTAATGCCTACTGAAATCAAGTATTTACATGTCGAAAAAATGGCCTTGGTTGTCGTCCAAGCCATCCAACGCTTTCGGCACTATATCCTCTCGCGCAAGACTACAGTGATTTCTAATTGCAACCCTATGCAACACATTCTTACACATCAATTGCTAGGGGAAAAATACTCCAAATGGCTTGTGATACTCCAGGAGTTTGACTTGGAATTCTAATGCATCAAGTCCAAGAAGTCCTTAGTGTTTGCTGAGTTGATATGTGATTTTCACTATTCTGAAACAGAAAATGTAGCAGTTGATTCATTGCCCGATGAATCTCTTTTCCTTATCAAAACTGATGATCTTTGGTATGGTGATATCATTATATATCTCCAAACCCAAACTTTCCAACCAACTTTGTCTAGTACTGACCGACGTCGCATACGCTATCAAACCCATCAATATATTATCCTCGGGGATACTCGTTATCGTCGGGGGATTGACTCTATTTTTCGACGCTGCCTAACATTCGACGAAGCCAAGAAATCTCTGAATGACTACCATTCTGGAGCATGTGGTGGTCATATGTCTGGGTATGCTACTGCCCAGAAGATCTTACGAGCAGGGTATTTTTGGCCTTCTTTATTTAACGACTACATAATCGTCGTTAAAAAATGCCATGCTTGACAGACCTATAATTAGAAGATATGGTCACATCCTACTCCTGTTCACCCTGTGGTCTCCGTTGGTCCCTTTTCAAAATGGGGAATCGATTTCATGACATGTCACCCTCACTCGGCCAGGGGGAATGGATACATTATTGTAGCCGTCAATTAGGTAAAGAGACTCCCCTTTTACTTTTAATGGCTAGATCTGGACCATCCTCTCCATTGTCATCTCCATGGCTACCATTACTACTGTTACAACTAGAGATCATGACATCATCTTTTTGGTTCTAACTGTAACTGCATCATGCGGCTCTTGGATACGGGAAATGGATACTGTTACTCTCATTCAGATAATACAAAGAGTGTCAAGTTTTTAGAATTTGCAAGTGTTCCAGTCGTTCAGCCTAATCAACAAGAGGCAAGTACTGAGATAGGGGTTTTATGTCTGTATGTTAAAAATTTGTCAAAGGCATGAAGATCAATGACTCCTAACCTTGGTTTCCAGATCGTTGAAAGCTATGAGTCAAAATGTAACAAATTCTCTGTTCACAAAATCTCTGCCCACGCTGTCACAGAAATGAATGTCGACCCAATGTTTTAGAGTTCAGGAGGAAATTCAGGAAAGAATTATCTCATCACTGGCAGATCTAGAAGCTGAAACAGAAAGGTCGGTTACAACACTTTAGCTTGTAGAGAAAAAATCCAAGGGAGAAGAGAAACAATCTTGGGAATCACAGCAAAAGTCTTCACCCAAGACATTGTCCACAGGTATCGACGTCAAAGTTGTTGAGACTGCAGCAAAAGTGGAGGCAGAGAGAATTGGAAAATTAAAGGCTCTAGAGGACGAGTTCCAAGCTTTGAGATCCAATCCAAATTTAAGCAAGGAATTAAAAAATTGTGAAAGGAAGATTGGTGTACGATTAAGGAAAATAACTGGAATTCAAGAACAAGTAAGGGCTAAATCAACTGAATTGCTCCAAATGACCACTGGTCCTTGTATTCCTCAGTGTATACTACTTACAGGATTTGTTGTGAAGGTTGTTTCTCAATGTGAAACAAAAATGCTCAGCTTGAATTCTATTGTGTTTGCCTTGGCATGTGTGATTCTGCTTGTTACTTCACAGGTTCCAATTGCAATAGATCTTGTGTTTGCTGAGTTTCATAACGCTTGCATCTTTACTGTTCCAAAATATATTCCATATTCAAAGATTGATTTTGAGTCAGAGAATGCATACTACAAAATAGTTGGATACTGAGAAGATAATGGGAAGATTGAAAGTACAGATAATTATCTGGCATGCATGAAGGCATATGTGACTCTATATGCAGAAATCATTCAGACAGACATACCAGGTGTTAACAACCTGCATGGTGTGAAGGATGGATGGGCTTGGATGGATCGATTTCTAAATGCACTTACTCCAAACAGGTTTACAGCGGCTGCTTTAGAGATATTTTTTAAGATAGTTGGTTTCCATCTCTTTCAAGCATATCATAAGCCTTTCACAAAAATTAAATGCTCTATCAAGAGAGTTTATAGGTAGGCTGAAATAACAAAATGATCCCGATTCAAATCCAGTGATTAGCAACTTGGAGACGTACTTGATATCTCAACAATTCAAAAAAGAGCCTGAAGGACATCCCTTGGCTATCACAGATGAGTCGAAAAGTTTACAGGCATGAGAAAGATTTCTCTCTTCCTACTGGCGATACCTGACAAGTCTGCTCAGCGTTGGCAAATCGACACCTGGACACTTGTATCTTGCATTTGAGGGTTTGTTTGGCGGTGAAACATGCAAATCCAGAGCGTTTATATCATCAAACGGCGACAGCGGCATAAGTGGAAACACTCTAGCCATCAACGAAGATTTGGTAGACTTCAATCACAACTATACATCACTTTCATTGCAGAGCTCCATTGGAGACAGAGTGTCTGCAAGTCCCACATAGAGAATATTGCCTTCATATGGTAGAGTTGTTGTTGACAAAGAACACAGAGAGCATTGGCTTCATCTTGTAGAGTTGTTGCTGACCAAAAACATGATCGCTGCAGCACAGGGAGTCGTGAGTGAAATGTTTTGGAGATATGCAAAATATGGTATGATTGCAGAGGCCTTGAGCACCTTAATCTATGCTACTCACCATGGATTGATGCTTGATTTGCCCAATTACAATTACCTTCTTCGGAAACTGGTAAGTTGTAATCTGGTTAGTCAAGCTCATGAACTCTATTCATAAATGATAAGCAAAGGGTTAATTCATGGGTTCTACAGCCAGGGCTAGTTGAATGAATCCTTTGAGCTGTTGGGAAAAATGGTTAACATGGGTCAACAACCTGATGTTTATACTTGTACTATATTTATAGATGGACTCTATAAGAAAAATAAAGTGGAGGAGGCAGTGTGTTTGTTGAACAGAATTGAAGATGGAGTTTTGGTGACTAATAAAGTGACTTACACGACTATCATCACTAGATACTGCAAAGAAGGGAAGATCAATGCTGCTTTCCAAGTTTTCGATAGAATGATTGGTATGGGTTGTGAGCCGGATGTTTACACTTATACTGTACTGATGCCTGATAAAGAAATCGATGGCGCAGATAGATTAGTGGGAAGTGAAATATCTCATTCTCTTGCAAATTTAGAGGTCATGGCCAAGCCTAGTTCCTTGGTTGAAAACATTGAATTTTTTGGACTTGCAACTGATGGTCATCATATTGTGAAATTTCCAACTGAAAAAAGTATGGAAGAGAAAAGTGAAATGGTTGTGCATTTTGGTAATGCTTCAAGTGGTAAAAACTCAGATAAATCACATGTAGAAATAGGAGGTGATAAGCATGGAGAAAAGAATGACACTATAGGGGAGAAAGTTATAGATGGAAAGATCTCAACCACAAATTTGTTCTACAGGTTTACAGAGACATGGTTACAACTAGTGACAAATCATTTGCCCATGCTGTTTGGCCCTCTGTTTATATGGTCATGGCTTGCATGGATCAGTTTGACCAAGACAAAGATTGAATGATAGAAAGCGAAGGTTTCCAAGATAAAACATATGATGCATGGCCTATTTCAGGTGTTAGTTCTTATTCTGGTGGACCATGGGTGGCAACCCTTCAAGCAGCTGCTGTCATGGTAGATGAAGTTGGTGATAAAGCTTCTAGAGAACATTTTCGAGCTAAATTTCAGAAGGCAAAAACTGTGTATGAGAAGCTGTGGAATGGCTCACACTTCAACTATGATAGCAGTAACAGTAGTTTAAAATTTCCAGTTGGGCATTTGGTTAGAAATTGCACATTTCTAGGATATATCTGATTTTAATTTAGCAAAAGACAAGTGGCAGCAGCTCTGAAGACAAGTGGCAGAGTTTTCAGAAACAGAATTTTAGGGGATCTTGTAAATAGCCAAAGACATAAATGCAGGTTATAATCATTGCTGGGAATGAAAAGGCTAAATGACTCCATGGCCCAATACTAAAGGCACAAGGTCTTTGAGGTTCTTGGAGACCTCACAGGGAGGTATCCATCCCAGTTGGAGCTAGATGTTAGCGATCAAAATGCACTGGCATTTTTGAAAGAACAATGCCTAATCTTGTAAGGAAAATTTGAATATCTTCCTGAGATCCAAATGAATATTTGAAAGCACCATTGGAAAGGTTAGGATTTGTAGATGTCGATCGACTATTTAAGCATGCAAAAAAGACTCTCCATGACTGAGAAATTTGATTTTGAAACAATCTGTGCTTTCACCAGCTAACACGTCTTGAATTTTGCTAGTTAGCTGGTGAAAGCTCCACCTTTCACCAGCTAAGGAGAGGATTTTCAGGTAAATTAGTTGGTGAAAGCCTGTCACAGCCATAATAGCTGAATTTTTTCCCAGATCAAGACTTTTTTGGGTTTGAATGGTTTGAAATCTTCTTCAATAAGCTGGTTATGAATTATCAAATCAAAATCTGGAGGCCATTCTTGGAGATGAAAGTCAAAAGGGAATTTTTTGACTAGATTTGGTCATTTTCAAGGGAAAAATGATAGGGATCAAATGACACATCACCCAATTTGAATTGTATCTTTGGAGGACCAAATCAAACAGCCTTGGGAGGCTAAAACTTCACTTCATCAACAATCTACTATTTTTAGAGATCATTAAATAGGACCTTTCCTATTTTGTTTTGATTTTCCATTTTAGATCCATTTTTATAGGATCTCATATTACACTTGTTGTATCTGTTTTGATATGATCCATATTTCAAGGATCTAGATTTAATCTTGTAAGGATATAAAGCCAAAGACATTTGGAGCACTGGGAGGGTTCAAACTTGGATACATTTTTGTGCTACTGTATAGACTCTTATGATATAATAAAATTGCAGTCCCCTTTCATTTTCAATATCATAAATATCCATGATTCCATTTCTGTACTTCATTTCAGTTTATCTTAGCTTCTGAAGATTGTTATCTCTTTATTGAGCTCATAGATTTGAAGTGGAGGATTTTCTTTCTATCTTGTATTAAGTCTTACACCCAACTGTATTTGGCAATCAAGATGAGTGTTATTCATCCCCTCTTTTCAAATTACTTGATCTGATTATTGTTTCCTGAAAGCACTGTTTCTTTAGATGTATTATGAGTTGTCTATTACATTGATCATTAAAGACCCCATTGTTCCAAGCATGCCTACACATTATTTGTAAGTTACCAAGCATCCTTAGACTACAACCCTAAGGAGTTTCTTGGAGTGATAAAAAATTGGCGTTGTTGCCAGGGAAAGGAGATTGAAGCTTAGCTTCCCTGGGAGACGACATAGATACAACTTTGATGATAGCCAAATCCTAGACATTAATCGGTTGTAATCATCTATCTAGCGACTCCATGAAGGACGAATTCAGTGGCGACTCCATTGTTCAGAAAATTGTTGGTGACTCCACTGGTATGATATGAACATGATCTTAGAAAAGAGGTATGCGTTCTGTGATTTTTCAAGTATTGTTGGTTTCCCTAATCTAGTGCCTAGCAGAGATGAATGGGAACGCAACCTTCCCAGATTTCGAGGAGAAGAATGGGAAGTGCCAGCTGAACACTTGTTGGATTTTCATGATTTTATTCATCGACTTGAAATTGTACATGAGGATGTTCAGATCTGACTCTTCTTTTTCTCATTAGAGGGAATTGCTCATAAATGGTGGCAGTCTCTTCCTAATGCAAGTGTTAGTTATTTGACAGATTTCCATTCAGCCTTCAATTCCTTTTGTAAAGATTATTTTCCAGTTGAATATATTTTTGAAGGATGTTGTGAAGAGTTTTCTTCGTTTCATAAAGATTTATTTGTTGAAGAAGACATTTACCATGTAGGACAAGAGGTGTTGAAGGATAATAGTAACATATCTGACATCATATCAAATGTGTCTGTTGTTTTGAATATTGATCAAAATCAACATGTCTCTTTTGGATGTATTGATGTCGAAGAACCAATGCATATATCAATAGGAGAAAGTAATAGATCAACATATTTCAGATCTGTGAGCAACCCTCAGCTTTTAGATTTGCAGACACAGGAAAATTATAGTAGACATGAAGACTTGAAGGGTGATGAGCGAATTTCCCAATCAGTAAGTGAAAGTATTGCATCTGCAGTATATGTTGAGAACAACCCACATTTTCCAAATTTGCAGACAAAGGCGGTTTGCAGTAGACATGAAGAGGAAGATGATAAGCAGAAGGGTCCAGATCTCAAGCAACCTACATTCAACGCTGAGATTAGTAAAAGAAGTCTTCAACATATTTTCAATTTACAATTAGATCAGTAGTCCAAAGAGGTATTTCTGTGTGAATTTGATGACCCTTTTGTTGACTATTTGGAGTCCATGAGCAACATAAATCAAAAAATATTTCCGTCAGATGAAGGTCGGTCTTGTCATATTTTCAAATTGCATTACCACAACCTATGGTTTCTTTGTTCTTTTGGGAAAAGATCAAACATGATATTAGCAAGTCAATTACTTTCTTGGCTGCTTTGGAAATTTAGTTTTACCTGATCAATCTACCTCTACTGGTTAGTATAGGGATTGATAGAAGAATAAGCTCTTTTCTTTGAGCAAGTAGATTACAACACTTCAACTTGTAGAGAAAAAAGCCAAGGGAGAAGAGAAATAATCTTGGGAATCAAAGGAAAAGTCTTCACCTAGGACATTGTCCACAGGTATCAATGTCAAAGTTGTTGAGACTGCAGCAAAAGTGGAGGCAGAGAGAATTGGGAAATTAAAGGCTCTAGAGGATGAGTGCCAAGCTTTGAGATCCAATCCAAATTTAAGCAAGGCATTAAAAAATTGTGAAGGGCAGATTGGTGTACGATTAAGGCAAATAACTGGAACTCAAGAACAAGTAAGGGCTAAATCAACTGAATTGCTCCAAATGACCACTGGTCCTTGTATTCCTCAGTGTATACTACTTACAGGATTTGTTGTGAAGGTTGTTTCTCAATGTGAAACACAAATGCTCAGCTTGAATTCTATTGCGTTTGCCTTGGCACGTGTGATTGTGCTTGTTACTTCATAGGTTCCAATTGAAATAGATATTGTGCTTTCTGAGTTTCATAAGGCTTGCATCTTTACTGTTCCAAAATATATTCCATATTCAAATATTTCTTTTGAGTCAGAGAATGCATACTACAAATAGTTGGATACCAAGAAGATAATGGGAAGATTGAAAGCAAAGATAATTATCTGGCACGCATGAAGGCATATGTGACTCTATATGCAGAAATCATTCAGACAGACATACCAGGTGTTAACAACCTACATGGTGTGAAGGATGGATGGGCTTGGATGGCTCGATTTCTAAATGCACTCCCTCCAAACAGGTTTACAGCGGCTGCTTTAGAGATATTTTTGAAGATAGTTGGTTTTCGTCTCTTTAAAGCATATCCTAAGCCTTTCAAAAAAAGTTTAAATGCTCTATCAAGAGAGTTTATAGGTAGGCTAAAATCAAAAAATGATCCTGACTCAAATCCAGTGACTAGCAACTTGGAGACGTACTTGATATCTCAACAATTCAGAAAAGAGCCTGAAGGACGTGCCTTGGCTATCACAGATGAGTCGAAAAGTTTGCAGGCATGAGAAAGATTTCTCTCTTCCTACTGGCGATACCTGGAAAGTATGCTCGGCGTTGGCAAATCGACACCTGGACACTTGTATCCTGCATTTGAGGGTTTGTTTTGCGGTGAAACATGCAAATCCAGTGTGGTTATGTCATCAAACGGAGGCAGCAGCATAAGTGGAAACACTCTAGCCATCGACGAAGATTCGGTAGACTTCGATCGCAACTATACATCGCTTTCATTGCAGAGCTCCATTGGAGACAGAGTGTCTGCAAGTCCCACACAGAGAATATTGCCTTCATATGGTAGAGTTGTTGTTGATAAAGAACACAAAGAGCATTGGCTTCATCTTGTAGAGTTGTTGCTGACCAAAAACATGATCGTTGTAGCACAGGGAGTCGTGAGCAAAATGTTTTGGAGATATGCAAAATATGGTATGATTGCAGAGGCCTTGAGCACCTTAAGCTATGCTACTCACCATGGATTGATGCTTGATTTGCCCAATTACAATTACCTTCTTCGGAAACTGGTAAGTTGTAATCTGTTCAGTCAAACTCATGAAATCTATTGAGAAATGACAAGCAAAGGGTTAATTCATGGGTTCTGCAGCCAGGGATGGTTGAATGAATCCTTTGAGCTGTTGGGAAAAATGGTTAACATGGGTCAGCAGCCTGATGTTTATACTTGTACTGTATTTATAGACGGACTCTATAAGAAAAATAAAGTGGATGAGGCAGTGTGTTTGTTGAACAGAATTGAAGCTGGAGGTTTGGTGACTAATAAAGTGACTTACACGACTATCATCACTAAATACTGCAAAGAAGGGAAGATCAATGATGCTTTCCAAGTTTTCGATAGAATTATTGGTATGGGTTGTGAGCCGGATGTTTACACTTATACTGTAATGATGCCTAATAAAGAAATCGATGGCGCAGATAGATTAGTGGGAAGTGAAATATCTCATTCTCTTGCAAATTTAGAGGTCATGGCCAAGCCTAGTTCCTTGGTTGAAAACAATGAATTTTGTGGACTTGCGACTGATGGTCATCATATTGTAAAAATTCCAATTGCCAAAAGTATGAAAGAGAAAAGTGAAATGGTTGTGCATTTTGGTAATGCTTCAAGTGGTAAAAACTCAGATAAATCACATGTAGAAATAGGAGGTGATAAGCATGGAGAAAAGAATGACACTATAGAGGAGAAAGTTATTGATGGAAAGATCTCAACCCTAAATTTGTTCTACAGGTTTATAGAGACATTGTTACAATTGGTGACAAATCATTTGCCCATGCTGTTTGGCCCTCTGTTTATATGGTCATGGCTTACATGGATCAGTTTGACCAAGACAAAGATTGAATGATAGAAAATGAAGGTTTCCCAGATAAAACATATGATGCATGGCCTATTTCAAGTGTTAGTGCTTATTATGGAAGACTATGGGTGGCAACCCTTTAGGCAGCTGCTGTCATGGTAGATGAAGTTGGTGATAAAGCTTCTGGAGAACATTTTCGAGCTAAATTTCAGAAGGCAAAAACTGTGTATGAGAAGCTGTGGAATGGCTCATACTTCAACTATGATAGCAGTAACAGTAGTTTAAAATTTCCAGTTGGGCATTTGGTTAGAAATTCCACATTTCTAGGATATATCTAATTTTAATTTAGCAAAAGACAAGTGGCAGTAGCTCCGAAGACATGTGGCAGAGTTTTCAGAAACAAAATTTTAAGGGATCTTGTAAATAGCCAAAGACATAAATGCAGGTTATAAACATTGTTGGGAATGAAAAGGCTAAATGACTCCATGGCCCAATACTAAAGGCACAAGGCCTGCTAGGTTCTTGGAGACCTCACAGGGAGGTATCCATCCCAATTGGAGCCAGATGTTAGCAATCAAAATGCACTGGCATTTTTGAAAGAACGATGCCTAATATTGTAGGGAAAATTTGACTATCTTCCCGAGCTCCAAATGTAGATTTGAAAGAACCATTGGAAATCTTAGGATCTATAGATGTCGATCGACTATTTAATCATACAAAACAGACTCTCCATGACTGAGAAATTTGATTTTGAAAAAATCTGTACTTTCACTAGATAACCCGTCTTGAATTTTGCTTGTTAGCTGGTGAAAGCTCCGCCTTTCACAAGCTAAGGAGAGGATTTTCGGGTAAATTAGTTGGTGAAAGCCTGTCACAGACAGAATAGCTGAATTTTTTCCCAGATCGGGATTTTTTTGGGTTTTAATGGTTTGAAATCTTCTTCAATAAGCTGGTTATGAATTATCAAATCAAAATCTGAAGGCCATTCTTGGAGATGAAGGTCAAAAGGGAATTTTTTGACTAGATTTGGTCATTTTCAAGTGAAAAATGATAGGGATCAAATGACACATCACCCAATTCGAATTTTATCTTTGGAGGACCAAATCAAATAGCCTTGGGAGGCTAAAACTGCACTTCATCAACAATCTACTATTTTTAGAGATCATTAAATAGGACCTTTCCTAT
>SNQJ01S0092212.1:45922-62559 GCA_010110895.2 Picea sitchensis | reverse complement strand
AGAGTAAATAAACAATGAACGAAGGAACAATCATACACATACATGAATTACACTAGTGTTTTTACATGGAAACTCAAAGCGGGAGAAAACCACACAATGTTTTTTCTTATATGTCTTGAAGAATTACATTCATTGGAAGCACCAACTTCCTTTTTTTTCCAACTGCAACTGGAAGGAGGCTCCAACCCCCTAGTTTCCCAGGCTACAACCTCAGGGAAACTCAAAATCCCCAATTCTCTAGCTACAACCAAAAGGAGGCTACAACCCCCTATGTTATCTGGCTACAACCGGAAGGTGGATACAACCACTTGTCCTTGCCCCGTCCTACCGCCTTGATGTATAAGTAGAATGAATGAACCACTGCCACATGATCACTATGAGATATATTTTTGTAAACTTGTACCAATCAACCTTCACGAAACAACCTCTACCAATAAATTTAACCATGCATCAACCATGCATCAACCTATACCTCAACCTGCAATCCACCTATACCTTAAACAAGTGCATCAACCATGCACCAACCTATACCTCAACCTCAACCAAAATACCTCAACAATTTCATCATCCAAATCTGATTTGCAACCATGTAATAGACCTGGTGTATATGATCACATACCTGCAAACCTTCCTTAACTTTAACAATGAGAGACTATAATTTTCATCAAACTTTACTTTAGTGTCATATGACTAGTTTTGGATTAGTCAACAACCCTAACTTGAAATAATCATAACTATGTAACTGTAATGAATAAAGATCTAAAAACAATACACAATGTTATTCAATGTGTTTTATGCAATTCCTCTAGGTGTCACTACTTGGAACCTCTCAAAAAAAGAGTTATAGAAAAAATGGCATACCTTGTGTAATTTTGACTTATTTTATAGAGCAAAGTTGCAGAGCGTGCCCCACACAGAATATTTGTTGTATGGATCTGAAAATTGTACTAGTAATACTATAGACTGTACTCTAACCAACACATTTGGTCTTACTAAATTTTCATCTGTTATGAAGAGGTTATAACTTTTTTACCCAAAACACTTGTTTTAGACTAGTTTCAAGACTAGCCAAAAACCCTATTTTCCACGGATTGTAACTCCAAAAATACAACGATCCACAAGATAAAATTCACACCACAACTACTTGGATATGTTTCCTCAATGGCCTCCCAATTTCACGGTCTGAATCATTCTAGAAAAAAATTATTGAGAAAATGGTCAGATGACCTGTAAATAACATACCTTAGAAAGCATCATCAAAAGAATTTATCCTCCCTTGAATTTTGGCCTTCTTTACTTCACCTTCTCTCTGAAATTCGACTTAGAAATCCTTTGGTCACCTCAGTTACCTATAATTATTCAATATTCTCAAGTTTGATTCAAATGAGAGAGCCTTTCTTCTTATTGATACTTTCATGTAGCTTCCTTAGAAGCATCTTCTAGACCACTTTGTCCACATAGCCACTTTGTCCACATAGTTACCTATGTCCAAATTTGCCCAATTTTCCACTTGTCCATATATCCAATATCCACTTGACTACTTAACCCATTTTCCTCATTTTAGGGTTAACCTTATTATAACCACTTTCCATAATTAGAAAGTTCTCCATTTACTTTTTTATTTAAATAATCCTCCTCGACTTTGTCACTTCACTTTATTATTTAAATAATCCTCTTTGACATTGTCACTTCACTTTATTATTTAAATAATCCTCTTTAAATTCATCACTTCACTTTATTATTGAAATAATCCTATTTGACTTTGTCACTTCACTTTATTATTTAAATAATTTCTTCTTTGCAAACACTTTGACTTCTTTGACCTTTTGGGGCTTCAAGCCAACAAATGAGGGTCCTCCAACTTCATAAGGCCATAACTCTCAAACCGTGAGGAGTTATGTGACATTCTACATACCACCAAAAATGGCACGACATGTACTATTGATCAAGAATAGTCTTACCTGCAAATATATCAAAAATCATAGCATTATACATAAAAAAAAAACCTTGGTTCCATTACCCAAACCTTTGTGCTACCAGAATTCTCTACCGATATTTCTTCAAGGGTTGGCATCAATGACAACCAACCCAATTAATCAACAATATTATCCTTTGGAATTGATGGAAACACTCTAATGCAATACTGAAATCATATCACTCATACTCCCCCTGGAACCATGCATGCATCTATGTGACCAATTCTCCCCCTGGAACCATGCCTTTGTCCTCTGCATATGATAAATATCTCCCCCTTTGTCATCAATGGAAAATCTATCTTTTGATTTAGGTCTTCTCCCCCTAGCTAACTCGTCTGATATCCCAACCTGAACTTTCCTCTTTATGGTGCTTCCTCGTGTACATCTAAGACATATAAGATAAGCATTCAAAGGAATTCATTTTGGAGTAGAAATAACTCTGTGTATTTGGAAAATATACTCAAAGGATACCTGTGGAAAAGGTTTTGTAAATATTTCTACCACTCGTTATTTTCTGCCCACATATTCAACTATGATGTTCTTTTCTGCAACCTATTCCCATAGAAAGTGATACTTGATTGGAATGTGCTTTGTCTTGGAGTGCATCACCGGGTTCTTTGAGATATTGATGGAGATTGTATTATCACAATAGATTGTAATGGGATCATCATACTCAACCTGTATATATGTCAGAGTTTGTTTCATCGATAGAACATGCATACAACATGTTGTTTCTCCAATATACTCTGCCTCAGTTGTAGATAAATATACTCATGATTGTTTCTTGCTTAGCCATGATACTAAACACTCACTCAAGTAGAATTATTCTCCACTATTGCTTCATCGGTCATCAATGCAACCTGCCCAATCTGCATCTATGTAGGAAATAAGTGATAGATCCTTTCCTTTTGGATACCATAATCCAAACTCTTATGTTCCTTTGAGATATATGAAAATCCTGTTCATTGCTAATACATGTGATTCCTTTGGTGCTTCTTGAAATCATGCCACTTGTCCAACTGTCTACATTACATCTGGTCTGGATGTTGTCACATATATTAGGCTACCAATCATGGGCGTGTATTGCCTCTGATTTGTAGACTTTGAATCATCATCTTTGCTCAACTTGCAACTGGCTTGCATGGGAGTGATAATTGATTTTCAATATTCCATTCTGAACCCCTTTAGCATCTCTCTGATATACCTGGTTTGAGAAATAAAAATTCCTTGGTTACTTTGACGTATCTGAAGACCTAGAAAGAAGGATAGTTCTCCAAGTAATGAAATTTCAAATTCATTTTGCATGTCCTTTGCAAATTTTTGGCTTAAACTGTCATTAGTACTTCAAAAAATAATATTATCAACATAGAATTCAATTAATAAAATATTATCTTGAGTTACCTTCATGTACAGGTTTTTGTTTAAACTTCCTTTTCTAAACCTTGCATGTTGTAAACATTTATCCAATCTAGAGTACCATGCTCTAGGAGCTTGTTTTAGACCATACATGGACTTCTTTAATTTACACACATAATCTGTGTTCTCTGACAACTGAAATCCTTATGGTTATTCAATGTAGAATTCTTCTTCAAGTTCCCCACTTAGAAAATATGATTTTACATCCATCTGATACACTTTAATATTTTTGGAGCATGCATAAGATAAAAGAAATCAGATTGCTTCCTTTCTGGAAGCTGGGGAAAATGTCTCTTCAAATTCGACTCCTTCAGCCTGTGCATATCCTTTACATAACAATATAGATTTGTTCCTTGTAAAATTTCCATATTCATTAAATTTATTCATGTATACCCACTTTGTGTCAATCACATTCTTATCCTTTGGTCTTGAAACCAATTCCCAAGTGTCATTTTTCTCTATTTGATTGAATTCTGCATCCATGGACTTATTCCAAAATTCATCCTTGTTGGCCTCTTAAAAACAAGTTGGTTCAATCATAGATGAGTGTGCTAGGTGTGTTTGTTCTGGTGAATGGATTCTTCTTCTAGTCTCAACTCCTGCATCTTTGTTTCCGACAATCTCATTTGAAGGATGATTATTTTGTACTAGTTTTATAGGTGTGTTTGCAGGCACTTGTTGAACTTACTCTTCTTCTTCTGTTAGATTCTCTTTATCTTCCCCTTGTACTTATTTTTCATCTTTTTCTTCTTCTTCGTAAAGTTATTTCATTGATTCATTTTCTTCTTCCTTTAATTCTTGTCTACATGTTTCATCAATTGTTACGTTGATTCTTTCCACAACTTTGTTCAATCTTAGGTTGTAACACTTGTATGTTTTCCTTGTACTTGAGTAACCAACAAGTACTTCTTTGTCCACACGAGAGTCGAACTTTCCCATTCTTCCATCTTCTCTTTTGATGTAGCATTTGTTTCCAAAAACTTTGAAGTGCTTCACATTTGATGGTCTTCCTTTCCATAGCTCATAGGGAGTTTTGTCAGTGTTGTTTCTGAGAATTACTCTATTTCGAATGTGAACTATTGTATGCACTTCTTATGTGCAAAAGATATTTGTCAATTTGGAATCCATTAGCATTGTTCGAGCCATTTCATGTATTGTCTTGTTCTTTCTTTCAACAACTCCATTCTGTTGAGGTGTCCTAGGAACAAAGAATTTCCTTTTTATTCCATGTCTACTGTAGTAGTCCATAAATTCCTTTGAAGTGAACTCTCCTCCATTATCATATCTCAAGCATTTTATTTTTGAATCCATTTCATTTTCAACCATTTCCTTGTATACCATGATGTTTTCAAAAGTTTTTGACTTATTCCTGAGAAAGAAAACTGCAGTCATTCTTGCATAATCATCAACTAATAACATAAAGTATTTATCACCTTTTAAACCCTTTGTTGTAGTTGGTCCAACTAGATCAGTATGCACAATTTCTAGTGGTCTTGTCATTGGATATTCTTTTTATTTAAACTTGGTCTTCGTTTGCTTTCCTTGTTGACAATGCTTCCATAAAGTGTTCGTTGGTTTCATGATCTGGGGAATTTCTCTAACTGATTCCCTTTTGCTGACTTTTACAAGGTTATAAAAATGTATGTGACCCATTCTTTTGTGCCATAGCCAATTTCATCTTTCTTTCCTAGGCAACACTTTTCATTTCAAATTTTACTTAATACATATGTGTTGTTTGAAGTTCTCGTAGTTTTTGCAATCAATTTTCCTTAACCTTCTTTTCTTATATCGTGCTTTTGTGAATCAAAATCAATTTTATGAACTTGGTCACACATTTAAATCACACTTAGAAGATTATGTGTAATGTTCCCCAAATTTACCAAATAAAAAAAAATCTTAGGGACATTAAAATTCCTTTCTCTTCGATCAAATTAATTTGAAAGACTCAAAGTTATTGTAAGTAGGTAGTTGTCATTACTCTCATCTTTCATAAGGGCTATGTTTACCACTTGTATGGATACAAATAACCGCCATTATAAAAGATTGTATTCTCTCTATTATTTCATGCTGGATAGTAATCACATTTATAATGGTTAAGGGGGTAACCTTGCTATACTCTAGCTTCTCACATTACTAACATTTATAATGTTAGGATAAAGGATTGAAGACCCCATTAAAATTATAATAACTCCATATATAAACATTGACACACACACACACACACATATATATATATATTAAAGCCCTACTAGCATCATAATCCTTTCCATATATATATCTACATGTATCAATGTTTACAGTATTAAGGACCCTAAGCATTATACCCATCCCTAGGCATAAACATTTAACATTGTAAATTTTTAAAGCATTAAAATCATTGGAGACTTCTACAAGCATAGCATTAACGTTGACTATAACATAAAGGATCTATACAAGAAATATTGGGTTCCAATAGTGCATATGCCTTTATCGAAGTAAAATTCACAGACATTAATTAATGGTGACTTTACATTTGTTAAACTATCCAAGTAAAAAACATTGTAGGAAAAAGGTCGTGGTTAAACTTACATTCAAAAATACCCGAGACTTGATATTGGTTGACGGGGCCCAATGATACCAATCCTCTTTCATGAATTCATTAACATTAACGAACTAGGTAATCACAAGTTAACTGAATGAGAGGATGGGCTTGTTAACTGAATTAGTATTGCCTTAACTGAGTTGTCTCCCTCGCAATAACTATGTATGAAGTCGAAAGAGGTACTTGTCATATCTCGAATTCAAGCCTTTGTCTAGACTATTAATGGTGACCTGCCAGGCTACCTCCCAAGGGTTATAACTTGATCACCGTGTCCAATGTAAAACAAGACACCTCCCTCCTATCACATGACAAGGTATAGGGTTCATAACCATCGCTATTACTCAACTTAGAGTCGGGTTTTATAGGGTTATTGTTTCATTCTCTTTCAGCTCTGTGTATTTCGAGAAACTCTCCAGTGCTAACCCCGTAGTATTTGACTTGGTGAACATGGCATGAATCATGTAGAGGGGTTCATATTGGGAAGGAAGAAAAGAATAGGGAATCTATCGGTCGGATTCTACCTCAAACCAATTAAACAACTCTTTGTCATTTTACTCTGAGTTTTCTCTACGATTCTAGATTTTTGTAGTACGCACCAGTCACCATATACTTATTTTTCTCTCTATGATTCCCTCGGTCCTATATTGGAGGTTTTATTTTTAAAAGATTTTTTGTGTCTTAAATTTATGTTCTTTTTCGGTAGAGGTTCTAACCCTAGCTTAGTTCTTCTCTGACTTTTAAATATTTGGTGCTTTCCTATAAATTCGTTAATTGTCTGTAAATTTCTAGGTCCTCTTAATCTGTATTTCAATGCTAATTATGGATTTCTACTTCGTGATAGAAAATCCTAAGTATAACAGAACTCGGACTATGGAGGAGTTAGGATTCATGATCCCAAAATTCTTTCTTACACAAAATAATTTTGAGTGTGGAGAGGAGCAAGGATTAGTGATCGACGATATTGAGAAATCATTCCAACTATTGGATCTCGGAGCAAGAGATCCATTGGATCAGAACCTCCATGTCGCATTGCATATTGGGGTTTGGACGCATTTCTTTTCGACTTCAGAAGTAGCGAAGTACCGAGAACCGAAGGCTCATGCGACATGTGGCACATCCGTTAGGTGGGGACCGCACGATTGATAGGTGGAGAAAACATACAGTGCACAGAAAAGGTGGAAGTAGGTGACAGGTGGTGTACATGCGTCACCTTGGAAGGAGTCAACCCATCACTAAATTATTGTTCTTCAGGTTTCACAAAGGAGGAGCATGAGGGTTAAACACTCCAACTCACAAAGTCGTGAGTTGTGAGTAGTGCTAGTGCTTAGCCTAGACCATGGTTATAGGTAGCAGGTGGTCGCAAGGAGGGAGCCATACACGTATTGCATCTCTGGTATCATAGGTTTGGAGTCGAGGTCTTCGACACATGAACTCGTGAGATCGCGAGTCACAACAGGCACTTGCATTAAGGTTGTTTTTATGGTCATATCACAAAGGAGTTGAAGAGAGGGAGTCTATTCTAGGTGGCGTAGTTTCATACCTACCCCAGATCTGGGCTTGAACTTTTTGCCTGTGTTTAATTAATGCAAGGTTCATGACTCTTCTTCTTTGCATGTTGCATAATGAAAGTAGAGTAATACATAATGATTAAATTTTGATTGTCAACGATATTCCGATATCAATATAACTTCTTGAAGCAGACCATTTCATTTTACTTTCGATTCTAGCATCAGATATTATATATAAAAAAAGGGGTTCCAGATTTTTTTAGCTTTCCATTTCATCGATCTTTACACATCTAGCATTTTGTTTACATGTTGTTGATACATATTATTGATCAGTATATGATTCATATAATACATGAACAAACATATATAACATTAACTATTTATGTTGTAGATAGTCCACTTCTAGTTTGCTATGATGCCAAGACAGTTTCCAAAATAATATATATGTATAATATATAAACATATATAATCCATAGGATTCGTGTTGTCTCGTATTTCTCTTCAATTCCAAGTTATACTAGAAAGGAAGTCTCCGCTGAGTGATACTCTTTTATGAAATTTAATTACAGAGATACACCTAAATGTTTATATATGTAAAAACTTACTCAACTCTGATTATACATAGATAGATCTGCTTAATATTTTAGTCACAGGAATGAACATATGCCTATAAATAGATATGTTCCTTTCAATCACATCATACACAGATAATCCTAACTAGAATTTCGATTACAGAGTTAAACATATTCTGTAGATGGATCTGTTCTTTCAAGTTCATTTGGATATAGATAGTTTTGTCTAGCATTTCAGTTTCAGGAGGAACCATTCCGAGAATTTAGTCTTTGATTATAAACTTCATACTATGAATAGATTTCATCCATGGAAATTATCTCAACTTAGCACAATTAGATGCATAATTTCAGATACACAAATCATTCAAACAAAGCAGGAGAAGATTTTACATATCTGAACCAGTGCACGGGAAGACAAATGGAACAACCACGTTCCTCCCAACCTTAGAATAGGGAAGCCAAAATCACTTGCCCGATTCACCCCCTAGCCTAAACATAAATCCATGAGGGAGAACTTGGAAAACTTCTCCTCAGAAATGTCCTTCAATTCCAACAGGTTCCTCTTGCCTCACACTCACTCAGTAGTGTTCATAAGAGAAAGGAAAAATCAATAGTCTCCTTTCTGAGCATACCTGGCAGTGTTTTGTTTCCTCACATATGTTATTTATCAATTTTCCTATGTCTTTTCACTCCCTTGGGAATTTTTGCATCTTTCTAAATCCTTGATTTTTAGGGGCTACCAATGGCCAAATCACTGATTTTCCACTTGTAATAATCAACCTAGAGGTAGTTCCAACATGTTCCCCACTCATGGAGTTATGGTTAGCTGCTTTTAACATGGTTGTTCCATTTGTCCTCCTGACATCAATATAAATATTCTATTTTTATACAAGTTTCATGGTCAAATATTTAGTTGATTCTAATCAGATCTCTTCCCAACAGTCATAATAATTAATTACAAATATCAAATTTGAAATTCGGAATTTCCATAAATGGCAAAATTTTTCCAAATTTGAATTTACTAAAAACGAAATAAATTTCCAGCAAATTTTAATTTCAAATATATATATATATTTGGGGGGGATGTCACATCCTTTCCCCCTTCAGTAAAAAACTATCTTCGGTGTTCGTTCCTTTCTTGGAACAAGATTGGATGATATTTCCGCAAATCTCCCTCCAACTCGCTAGTGGCCTCCTTAGGACTGAAGTGCTTCCATTGCACCTTTACCTGAGCGACGACTCTGTTCCAAAGTGCTATTTCTCTTCGATCCAGAATGCGTAGGGGTTCCACCTGAAACTCGCCTTCGGGTTCCACCTGCACCAAGTTCCAATCAATCTTATGAGTAGAGTCATGAATAAAAAATTTCAGCAACAAAACATGAAATACATTATTAATTCTTAGATTACCTGGAAGTGCAAGTTGATATTCTACGGGTCCAATTCGAGCTAGTATATCAAAGGGCCCACAAAACCTGGGTGCCATATTGGCACAGTTCCCTAACTTCAATGAGCTTTTTTGGGCTTTAACCTTAAAATAAACATGGTCTCCCACTTGAAATTCCAAGTGTCTTCTTTTCTGATTTGCATAACTCTTATGTCTGTCCTGTGCTTCTTTCAAGTTCTGTTGTACCTTCCTTACCATGTTCTCCATTTCTTGGAGCATCTTTGGTCCAACCATGAGTCTGTCGACTGAGTTATCCCAGCTAATTGGAGTCGTACACTTTTTGTCGTACAGTATTTCGAAAGGGATAAACTTAGCCAAAGTTTGGCACCCATTGTTATATGAAAATTCTATGAAGTGTAGGTGGTCTTCCCACCTGTTCAGTTTTGTTCTTACATACATGTAGAGCATGTCCTCTATGATTTTATTTGTCCTTTTGGTCTGTCCATCCGTTTGTGGATGGTAACTCGTACTGAAGTTCAAATTAGTATTTAGCCCTGCAAACAATTCCTTCCAAAAGGAGGATGTGAATTTTATGTCTCTATCTGAAATCACCATTTTAGGAATACCATGCAGTCTAAAAATTTCTTTCATGAATATTTCAACAATGTTTATAGATTTAAAGGTAGACTTTATAAGAATAAAGTGTGCAGACTTACTGAGTTTATCCATTACAACCATGATAGAATCATTCTGTTTCTGAGTTTTAGGCAAACCTGTTATGAAGTCCAATGATATGGTCTCCCATTTCCATTCGGGTACTGGTAATGGCTGTAACAGGCCATTTGGATGCTAGTGTTCGGCATTAACCTATTGACAATCTTGGCACCTAGCCAAGTACTATGTTGTTTCGCCCTTCATATTAGGCTAGTAAAATAGTTTTCTAAGCATTGTTATTGTTTTATGGTAACCTGGATGACCAGAATACGACTTCTTATGCACTTCATTCAAAACCGTTAATTTTAACTCTATTGAATCTGGTATGTAAAGTTTGTTTTTAAATCATAATAGTCCCTTCTTGTCGACACTTAGATCTGGTTTATCTGAGTTTGCAGTACCATTTTGTAATTCTTCCATCATCTTAGTGTAATTTCCATCGTTAATACTTGTCGTCCTTATTCTTTGTTCCAGATCACTTTCTGCTCTGTTGATATTTATCTCAAATAACCCATGGACTCTTATGCTTAAAGAGTCTGCTACTTTATTTTCCTTACCCTTGATATGTCTGACCTCGAAGTCGAATTTTCTCAAGAAGGCTAGCCATCTTGCTTGTCTTGCATTAAGATCTGGTTGGCTAAACAAATATTTCATGCCACTATTATCCATTAGTAGTAAGAATTTTCTGCCCATTATGTAGTGTCGCCACAGTTTTAAGGCTTGTATTATTGCTACCAATTCTAAGTCATGAGTGACATAATTTCGCTCGTGTTCTTTTAATTTCCGAGACTCATAAAAAATAACATATCCTTCCTGAGTTAGGACACCACCTAGTGCTTCTTTAATTGCATCAACACATACAGTGAAGTCTTTATCTGGGTCTGCTCCCTTCAATGTGGGTGCATTTGTCAATAATTCCTTCAGATTGTTAAAATTGTCCTGACACTTCTCTGACCAGTTGAACTTGGTCCCTTTCTTTTGTAATGACGTGATAGGGTAGGCTATCTTGGAAAAACCTTCTACGAATCTGTGGTAATATTTGGTGATTCCCATGAATGACTAGATATCCGCTACATCCTTAGGTATCGGCCATTCCATAATGTCTTTTATCTTTTCCAGGTCTATGGCAATGCCTTCTGGTGAAATTACATGTCTTAGATATTGTATTTCTTTCTTATAGAAGTCGCACTTGTCAAATTTGGCATACAGTTTGTGTTTCCTCAACGTTTGCAGAACTATCCTTAAGTGTTTATCATGTTCTTCCTCCATTTTTGAATAGACCAGAATATTGTCGATAAATACTACTACGAACTTGTCTAAGTATGGACTAAAAATACTGTTCTTTAGGCACATAAACGTGGCCGGTGCATTAGTGAGTCCAAAAGGTATGACTATGAACTTGTAGTGTCCATATCTTGTCCGAAAAGATGTTTTATTTATGTCCTCATCTTTTATCCTAACTTGATGATAACCGGGTCGTAAATTCAACTTTGAAAAGATCTTGGCCCCACCCACTTGATTGAACAAATCAATTATCCTTGGTAAGGGGTATTTTTTCTTAATAGTCATTTTTTTCATTTTTTTCAGTTGTCTATAATTGATACATAGTCTTAGAGTACCATCTTTCTTTTTCACGAAGAGGATTGGTGCCCCCCATGCTGAGACACTCGGTGTGATATACTCTTTGTCCAACAATTCCTATAATTGTATTTTTAATTATGTCAGTTCTGGTAGACTCATTCGGTATGGTGCCTTTGAGATAGGGGCTGAACCGGGTAGTAGGTATATGGAGAAGTCTATATCCCTTCTAGGAGGTAATTCTGGTATCTCATCCACAAACATGTCTCTGAATTTACGTAGGACAAGAAAGTCTTCTAACTTTGGCTTAACTTATTTTTCTAACAGATTCGTCACTTGGATGGCATAAACTTGGCATCCCTTTCTAATACATTTCTTGACTTGCATTGTTGAAACTTGTCTGACTAATACATGTTCTGGTATGCCTTGGGCTGTTCTAATAGTGCCAAAGTCATATTTATAGCTAAGTATCTTGGTATAACAATCTAGTACTACTTTGTGTTTTTCCAACCAATCCATCCTGATAATCATATTGCAAGATCCTAGTGGTAGGATGTTCAGATTGGTCCTTATATTTTGACCATCTAAGATGAACTCAAAATCAGAAATAAAGTCAACTACTTTCCTTTTAGTACCTGTTTCTAACTATACAAGCCATGATTTTGCGTGCTTCAGTTTCTTAAGCTTATTTGACTCTACTACATCAAGATTAATATAAATTAATGTTGCTCAAGGGTCAATTAAAATAGAAATTCGGGTGTCATTGATTTTACCTTCGATTTCTACCACCAAGGATTGGTGGTAAGCTTGTTGACCTTCTATGGCTTCATTTATCCGATGCAGGCGTCCTGCAAATTGTGAACAACAGTTTTGTTTGCTAAAATTAAACGTGGACATTTCCTCCGTAGATGAGGCTCTCCGCATTCCCAACACTTTAGTGGCTCGCAGGAGTTGTCCCCAAACTTCTTCGTTCCCAGGTTTATTGGTTTACCGCTACCTTGCGTATTCGAATGATTGGAGTGAAAATCCTTCTTTGGGAAACTTTTTTCTGCATTCTGATAAGGAGTGGATTGGTATCCCTACCTCTGCTGGTTCATTTGATCTTTCATCTTATCCCCCCAGGCCTTTGGAAACTCTACCCACTATTTATACTAGTGATAGCACATTCGTGCTTTCCTGAATACCTCACTCAAGGATTTGGAGTTGTCAAACTCAATTCTATCCCTGTAGAACTGTGGTAAACAGCTTAAGAATCGTTGGATTTTTACCTTATCCTCTCGGATGTATGGTATGAACCTTAGTAGTTCCAAAAATTTATTTATAACATCCTCCATCGTCATTTGTTCGAGTCGTAACTCGTAAAATTCTTTCGTCTTCCTTTCATAATATCTTTTAGAAAGGTATCGTTTCTTAAAATACTTCTTAAAGTTGAACCAGTCCAACTGTTTCTCCTTTAGTCCCTTGGCCAATTTCAGGTCCTGCCACCAAATGTTGGCTTTCCCCTTCAGATTGTAGATGGCCATTCTGACCTTCATGTTGCTGGAATAGTTATAGATCTGGAAGTATTTTTTTGATGTCCAACAACCATGCCTCAACATCTTCTCCTGTCCTGGATTCTCCATCAAAGACAACTGGTTTAATCTTTTTAAATTCTCCTCCATGGTGGTCGATTTGTTTTCTTTTTCTGTCTGGTATAGCTTTGTCTTCAGCTGAAGGTGTCCCTTCAGACAGATTGTCTCCTTTTACTATTTCTAGACCAGAATTCTTGGAGGCCCTTTTGCTGACCTCTTCGTCATGGTTATTGTCTTTTGGGATTTTCTTAGTTACTATACTATGCAGCAGGACTTCATTTATCTCTTGTTGTTCCTGCTGTTCTTTCTGCAATTTTTCATTGTCATCCTTGAAAACCTGCAGTTCAACAATAAGATTCCTCATTGTTTCCAACACCTTCGTGGGTGATCTTCCATCACTGTTCGGTCTTGGATCTCTAGGAGTTTCTTGCTATGAATTTCCTTCCATCCTGATTTCTACACCCTCCTGAACTACCATAATTTACAAAAACAGAAAGGGATTTTTGTTTGTAACCATAAGATTTATTAGTTTTACATAAATCAGAATAAATACTAAGAAGCTAATGTGGCCCTGTTCAGGCCCAATGTTGTAGATTTTGCTATGATACCATATGTAATATACCTTAATTTTGACCAAAAAAAAAGATTTTTCTTCTCCTGAACATTAATCCTAATTAACTGGATAGATTCGTTCTTAGGATAAAATAATTGTTTTCTCTAGTATTAAACTCTTACAATTCTGTATGTCCTAAGCCTCCAAATATTTGTATGTGTCATACTATACAGAACTCGGACTGTGGAGGACTTAGGATTCATGATCCCAAATTTCTTTCTTACGCAAAATAATTCTAACTGTGGAGAGGAGAAAGGATTCACGATCGATGATATTGAGAAATCATTTCAACTATTGGATCTCAGAGCAGGAGATCCGTTGGATCAGATCCTCCATGTGGTATCATGTATCGGGGTTTGGAAGGATTTATTTTCGACTGCAAAAGTCACAAAGTGACGAGCGCCGAGGGATCATGCAACACATGGCACATACGTTAGGTGGGTACTGTGTGGTTGATAGATGGTGCAAACATACAACTCACAAAAAATGTGGAAGTAGGCGATAGGTGGCATACATGCGTCAACTTGGAAGGAGTCAACCCATCACTGACTTATCATGCTTCAGGGTTTCACAAAGGAGGAGCATGAGGGTTCAACACTCCAACTCGTGAAGTCGCGAGTTGCGAGTAGTGCTATTATTTATCCTATCCCATGGTTATAGGTATCATGTGCTAGCAAGGAGGGAGCCATACCCATATCGCATATTGGGTATCGGAGGTTTGGAGTCGAGGTCTTCGACTCACGAACTTGCAAGATAGCGAGTCACGACAAGCACTTATGTTAAGTCCTTGTTTATTGTCATATCACAAAGGAGTTGAAGAGAGGGAGTCTATTCTAGGTGGTGTAGTTTCATACCTACCCTAGATCTGGGCTCAAACGTTTTGCTTGTGTTTAATTAATGCAAGGTTCATGACTCTTCTTCTTTGCATGTTGCATAATGAAAGTAGAGTAACACAGAATGAATAAATTCTGATTGTCAAGGGTATTCCAATATCAATATAACTTCTTGAAGGAGACCATTTCATTGTACTTTCGATTCTAGCATCGGATATAATATATAAAAAAAGGGGTTCCAGATTTTTTAGCTTTCAATTTCATCGGTCATTACGCATATAGCATTTCATTTACATGTTGTTGATACATACTATTGATCAGTATATGATTCACATAATACATGAACAAACATATATAATATTAACTATTTATGCTGTAGATAGTCCACTTCTGGTTTGTTGTGATGTCAATACAGTTTCTAGAATAATATATAAACATATATAATCCATAGGATTCATGTTGTCTTGTATTTCTCTTCAATTCCAAGTTATACTAGAAAGGAAGTCTTCGCTAAGTGATATGCTTTTCTGAAATTTAATTACAGAGATACACCTAAACGTTTGTATATGTACAAACTTACTCAACTCCGATTATACATAGATAGATCTGCTTAATATTTCAGTCATAGGAATGAACATATGCCTATAAATAGATATGTTCCTTTCAAGCACATCATACACAGATAATCCAGACTAGAATTTCGATTATAGAGTTAAACATATCCTGTAGATGGATCTATTATTTCAAGTTCATTTGTATATAGATAGTTTTTTCTAGCATTTCAGTTTCAGGAGGAACCATTCCCAGAATTTAGTCTTTGATTCAGGGATGATTTTAGGGGCTAAATTTTGCTCATGGGCTAATTTTTCATGGTTTTTCCAAAAGCGAGATTCACTATTTTAAAAGTGATTCACCCAAATTATATAGGATAAAATTATTTTACCTTAAAAATTGCCAAAATGTTATAAAAACTGTATAAAATCTTTAGAAATTTGAATATTTTTACAAAAATATCACTAATCATTTATAGTTGGCATATGCAGGATTAGTAAGATTTGCCAAGGTTTCTACATTTTAAAATAAATTTCCATCCTTAAAATCATCCCTTCTTTGATTATAAACTTCATACTATGAACATATGTCATCCATGGAAATTATTTCAACTTAGGACAATTAGATGCATAATTTCAGATACACAAATCATTCAAACAAATCAGGAGAAGATTTTACATATCTAAACCAGTGCGTGGGAAGACAAAGGGAGCAACCACATTCCTCCCAATCGTAGAATAGGGCAGCCAAAATCACTTTCCCGTTTCACCCCCTAGCCTGACCATAACTCCATGAGAACGAACTTGGAAAACTTCTCCTCAGAAATGTCCTTCAATTCCAACAGGATCCTCTTTCCTCACACTCACTCAATAGTGTTCATAACAACAAGGAAAAATCAATAGTCTCCTTTCCAAGCATACTTGGGAGCATCCTGCCTCCTCACATATGCTATTTATCAATTTGCCTAGGTCTTTTCCCTCCCTTTGTAATTTTCACATCTTTCTAAATCCCTGATTTTCAGGGGCTGCCAATGGCCAAATCACTTATCTGCGACTTGTAATAATCATCCTAGAGGTAGTTCCAACATGTTCCCCACTCATGGAGTTATGGTCAGCTGATTTTAACATGGTTGTTCCATTTGTCCCCCTGAAATCAATATAAATATTATGTTTTTATACAACTTTCATGGTCAAATAGTTAGTTGAGTCTAATCAGATCTCTACCCAATAGTCATAATAATTAATTACAAATATCAAATTCAAAATTCGGAATTGCCATAACTGGAAAAAAAATTCAAAATTCAAATTCACTAAAAATGGAATAAATTTCCAGCAAATTT
>SNQJ01S0092212.1:3267-13368 GCA_010110895.2 Picea sitchensis | reverse complement strand
CAAAGATGACACATACCATGATACCTCGGACCAATTACCTCATGGAGAAAGAGTCCTCTCCGATGCAAGCCCAGGCCGGTGGTGATGGAAACTACTACTGCTGACAGGACAAATCTGACAAAGAAGAAGAAATCATGGGCCCTCCAGGGCCATGCTCAAGTAAATCCCACTCTCGGTACTCCATGTCTAGGACCTGTGGGCCTCGAGACATGATCTCCTAGTTATCCCTAGATATTGGGGATAACAGGACTTAAGGGGATTGTTAGAATTGTGGGAATTTATTCATATAAGAATTTTCTTCAAAGTGAGTTAGACTGGGATATAAATGTCATTGTTTGATAGTCAGAACATAAGATACCTCATAGAGATTAAAAATGGGAATAAATTCTACCTCCTCTTAATCACGAATCTGGTAAATGAAATTGGAATTTAATGTTCCTTAGAAAAAAAAAATTATGGCAAATTGGAGGTACATTACATTGTACATGGAAGAGGGGAGAGGGGAAATTGTTCCTTGACTATCAGGAACCTTAGAAACATGAATAGTAGTAGCGGGTGAGGATGAAATTAGGTTAGAAGGACTTCATGGAGGATAAAACTTGCCCTTGGGAGCATAGGATTTGTTCCTATTATTGATGATCATGACATATTTTGGCTCTACAAAATCTAGGACAACTGATGTCGATGTCCTCCCAACACAACCCGTAGGTCGGAAGGCCCATGTCATCTTAGGATCTTTCCTTCCTTTCAGCCCGAAGAACTCCAAACGGTTCTTCTATTTCCCTCTCGGGAAATCTGCACCCACAGAAGACCTTGTGGGATCCCCTCTTTACAAATTGGGGGATCGGAATTCGCGACTTCAAGAATCCAATGGTTGGGCGTAGGTCTCTTGAATCCCTGAAACCTAACAACCAGTCAACACTGACTTTCTCCTATCGGGGTTTTCCCTATCGCGATTTCGCCACTCACAATGTCAAACACCTCGCTTCTTCGACTCCCGAATCCCGATATGTCGAAACTCCTATATACTTCGCGATTTGATTGTTCAATGCTTCACCTCATCGGCATTTCAGAGTTTGCAATATCGCAAATCCAAATGCAATTGTTTCGGGACTTCTCGCCACGAAACCCCGAAATAGTATGCCACCTGTACACTTACCAACTCTTGTGTCCCACACGATCCTTTGACTGTCGGGATATTGCGTTTCATGATTTCACGATTCCTGATGCATTTTTTACGGAGTCTCAACCTACGAAACCCCGATACACGATATACGTATAGATCCAATGACCCTTGTGGCTCAGATCAACGGTCCTGCCCCTCCTGAGCTTTGAACCTTCAGCGAATACTCACCATATCTCTCCTGCTCCTCTGTGAGATCTAACGGCTCATGGAACTTCACGAAATATCCTCAGAGAATTCCGACCATCTATCTTTCCGGGTGAATTTTGCGAAATGAACCAAGTACTCCTCCACGGAGACTTGTTCATCTATGGCACAAACTTATGATGCTTCTTACAACTTTCAAGGCACAACGTCCCTATGCTTCTCTTGAAAATTACTCGAAGGTCCTATGCCTCCTGATATTTCTTATAACTGTAAGACTTAGGAAAGACTCATGCACGCACTCCTTGTGGCAACCTCTAAACACTTCAAGTGCTTGAATCCTTTCGAATCTGTGCACACCTGCAGTAGTAGTCCTTCAACTCTTACTCAGGTTCACAATCCTGAGCTTCACTCGGCCTGCACACTCCTTGCATAGCTCTTGTTCCCAACTGCACTTTTGAGAGAATGAGAACAAAATTAAAATGATGTGAGCTTCAGAGACACAACCCTGAATTCTTGTCGACGCACTCCTTGTGGACACTTCAGCTGCACTCCTTGCAGGAATTCTTACTCAGATAGAGAAACAATTGAAACTCATTCCATTATGCTCTCAGATTTCAGATTCAAAACATGAAATCGTATGCAGAGCATATAAAGAAAATGTATAATAGGAAGCAAACATTCATGATCATATCATTCAGCATCAATACACAGAGAACAAACACAAAACCATGAATTTGAATCAACCTCTTCTATTAATCCAAATATCTGTACATGGGTGTTCTTACACATTGATCTGCATGCTCTTACTCTTCTCCTGCTTCAATATTCAATAATGTTACAATAAACAATGAGGGTATCTATATCTCGTTTCCCTCTTGCGCTCTCAAACAGTCTAATCTAGAATTAAATTCTATCTACCTGCATTAACTAATTTAAATGCCTTCTACCTACTAAGGACGAGAGAAAATGGATCAAGGTCCGTTTACATCATACAAGTGTGCCTTTTCTTAATGAATTCATTTAAGATCGTGCAACAACTTCAAGAAAATTTCAAAATTTGTGCTGGTGCTTGTCCAGCTGTCCTTCACTTCCACGATGGCTCGCTTGATGTTGGTGATGCTCCTGCATCATACTCCCTCACTTGAAAAATGTCACGGGCTCCTATCCATGAGCTCCTGCACTGTCTGTCCATGCTTCTGTATCTCCGCTTCGTTCTCCCAGCTGGCATCTTCAACTGGATGATTCTTCCATTTGACCAGATACTCAAAGTATTACTTTCGCCTGGTCCTTTTTCTCATTATTTTATCCAGTATACACTCCATCTGCAACTTATATGCAATTGGCATCTGCTTTTTCCACTAGATCACTAGCTGCTCATTTCCAGTCTCTGTCTCCTCAACTTTATATGGGTACAAATCCAAGATATTGAATATAGGAGAAATCCCAATCCCATTGGGTAATTCAATCTCATAGGCATTCACCCCAAATTTCTTCAAGACCTTACATGGCCCGATTTTCTTCATCTTCAGCTTATTATATGTTCCTCTCGGGAACCTTTCTTTCCTCAAATGTGCCAGAACCAGATCACCAACCTCAAACTGAAGTTGTATTCTATGTTGATCTGCCCCGCGCTTATACTCCTGACTTGATTCCAGCAATCATTCCTTCACCTGGTTGTGAAGTTCTTTCATCACCTCTGTGAATTCTTCTGCACTAGCGCTCTTAGTCAAAGTCTGTTCTGAATCCCTTAGTTCAGAAATTCCTCTTTGATGCATGCCATAGAAAACCTAGAATGGACTTTTCCCTGTGCTCCTGTTGACTGAGTCATTATATGCAAACTCTGCTTGTGGTGATATGTTGCCCCACTGGCTGTGGTGTTCTGTCACCAGGATTCTCAACAAGTCTCCCAGACTTCTGTTTACCACTTCTGTCTATCCATCCGTCTGAGTATGATAATCCGAACTATATGCCAAGTTAGTTCCTATATTCTTCCATAAGGTCCTCCAAAAATGCCCTATGAATTTAGTATCTCGATCCAAAACATACTCCTTGTCATTCCATGAAGTCGAATGACTTCTTTGAAGAACAAGTTCACAATGTGAGTTGCATCACTGGTCTTCTGACATGGAATGAAGTGTGCCATCTTGGAAAATCTATCCACCACCACAAAGGTTGAATCACAACCTCTTTGTGTCCTTGGCAACCCCAATACAAAATCCATGTTGATTTCATCCCATGGCCTCTCTGGTATGGGCAATGGTTGATAAAGCCGCGCATTTTGTTTCCTACCCTTCGAAAGTTGGAAAATTCTACATCTGTCTAAAAATCTCTTGACATCTACTCATATTCCCGGCCAAAAATATGACTCATTTAGTTTTTCGAATGTCTTTTCATGACCAAAGTGCCCTGCCAATCCTCCACTGTGTTTCTCCTTCAATAAGTTCTCCCTCATGGAGCATTTCAGAATACACAACTGATTACCTCTAAACAGTAATCCTTCCTGGATCATATCCTCCATCCACTGGCTTCTATCTTTTAGAACTGAATTCTCAGCTACTTCATACGCTTCCTTGAAATCTGGATCATCAGCATACATGTCCCTGAGATCATCAAAACCCAATGTTTTGACTTTGAACTCTTGCAATAGAAAACACTTCCTACTCAAAGAATCAACAACTTTGTTAGCAGTACTAGAAATGTGTTTAATCACAAAAGTGAAATTCTGCATATACTCAACCCATTTTACATTTTTCTGATTCAACTTTGCATGTTGAGTCACAAACTGCAGTGCATGATTGTCACTGTACAATAAAAACTCCTTCGGGGTCAAGTAATGCCTCCATTTCTTCAATGCCTGAATAATAGCATAAAACTCCTTATCATAAGTGGAGTATTTTACTTTCGTTTCATTCAGCTTCTCACTGAAATATGCTATCGGCCTATCTTCTTGACTCAAGACTTCCCCTATTGCAAATCCACTTGCATCGCACTTCACCTAAAATGTCTTCTAGAAATCTGGCAACACCAAAACTGGTTGTTCCGTAATGTTCCTCTTCAACAGATTGAAACTCTTCTCAGCCTCTTCTGTCTAGTGAAAAGATTTGTGTCTTTTCTTCACTGTATCCATCATTGTTGCACTAATTCCACTGAAATTCCTGATGAAGTTTCGGTAGAAACTAGCGAATCCGTGAAAAATTCTCACCTTGAAAACATTTCTCGGTGATGACCAATTCTCGATTACCCCCACCTTATCTGGATCCATCCTTAACTCATTTGCTGAAATAACAAACCCCAAGTAAATGAGCTCTATCTTCATGAATGAGGACTTTTTCATATTTATCAAGAGCTTCTCCTGCTGTAGTTTTTGCATCACTGTAACCAAATGCTTCAGATGTTCGGCCACTATTTTACTATAAACCAGTATGTCATCCAAATACACAATGACAAATTTCCTGATGAACTCCCTCAGGACTCCGTTCATCAACCTCATGAAGGTACTCGGTGCATTTGTTAATCCAAACGACATAACAAGCCATTCATACAACCCTTCGTTGGTTTTGAATGTTGTCTTCCATTCATCACCTTCTCTCATGCGGATTTGATGATAACCTCTCTTCAAATCAATCTTTGAAAAATACCTTGCTCCACTCAAGAAATCCATCAGATCATCCATCCTCGGAAATGGAAATCTGTACCTGATGGTTATCTTATTGATTGCCCTTGAATCAATACACATCCTCCAGCCTCCATCTTTATTCATACTGAGTACTGTTGGAACAACACATGGACTCAAGCTCTCTTTGACTAAACCCTTGTCCAACAAATCCTGAACTTGCCTTTTAACCTCCTCATTCTCTTGTGGCGTCAATATGTACGCAGATTTGTTTGGAAAACTGGCTCCTAGTATGAGATCAATATGATGACTCACACTCCTGATCGGTGGCAACAAATGAGGTAATTCGTCCACTATGATGTCAACGAACTCTTCTAGCAGTTCCTGAACTTCATTTGGTAAATCATCCACTCTTGTGCTAGTCAGAACAATCTTTGGCTTTCTAACCACAATGAACTGTGGATCCTCCTTCTTATTAACCTTTGTAAGAAGTTCATTCCCACTCATGAGAAGTAATATGTTGCTTACTTCCAGCTTTACCTCCTTGTCCTTAATTGGAAGCAACATGTCTATCCTCCCATTCTTCTCTAGGGTGTATGTGTTCATTCTCCCACCATGAATCACATTCATGTCATATTTCCATGGTCTACCCAGCAATATATGAAAAACTTCCATAGGAATGACATCACATAATATCTTATCATTATATCCTCCTATCTTAAATTCAACTAAACATTGTTTAGTGACAGTTACCTGATGTCCTTTCTGTAGCCACGAAACTCTGTATGGGATTGGATGATCAGTCGTCTCTAGCTCCAACTTCTCTACCATATCCGTAGAAATGAGATTATCCATGCTACCACTGTCTACAATGACCTTGCATACCCTGTCCTTGGCATTGCAAGCAGTCCTGAAAATTCTGGACCTTTGGAATGAACTCTCCACCTCCATCTCAGGTGTCAAAAGGACTTTTCGCATCATCAGTTATCTTCTGCCTTCTGCGTCTTCTACTTCAACATCCCGCCTCTGTGCCTCAACGATGTGAGCTTCTCCCCCTTCTTTCTTCTTATCTGGACACTCGTAAGACTTGTGCCCATTCTTTCCACATGTGAAGAATGTGATTACTCCACCTCTTCCTCTTCCTCTGCCTCTAATACAAGGAAAAGTGTTTTTGTCAGCATAATCTCCTCTCTACTCAGTATGTTGTCCTCGCTGTGAGATTCCACCTCTCTCAGTTCGAGTATATGTTTTCTTCCAGTCTTCCCTGGGCTTCTGGTATTTGTCTTGGGAAACTGATTTTCCTCTGGGCTGACTTCTGCCTCGACCCCTCTGACTCTGCTTTCGGCTCAGCTTCTCTTTAGCTTTCAGAGCCATCTGATAAGCATCTTCCACCATTCAGATGGTTACCATGCTCATTTCATCCTGGATATCATATCTCAAGCCGTTCATATATCTGGAAACTTTTTCATCATTTCTCTCCCGATGACTTGCCCTGATGTTCAGTTTATAGAATTCCTCGGTGTATTCTTTCACTGTCATCAGATTTTGTCTCAGGTTCTGCATTCTCCTGAACAACGTAATTTGATAGTCTCTGGGGATGAATTTCGCCTTCATCTTCACGATCATTCGATCCCATCTCTTGATATTTTGCTTTCCCTTGCAGTGTCTGTCAACTTGTAGTTCATCCCACCACAATGTTGCATGTCCCTTTAATCTTGTGACAGCATGCTTGACTTTCTTGTCTTCTTCGACATCTTCATAATCAAAGTATGTATCCAGAGATCTAATCCAGTCTAGAAGCTCCTCTGCATCCATATTTCCCTCGTAAACTGGAATGTCCATATTTTCTCTTGCACCCATCCTGGCAATAGCTCTGATCAAACGTTTGTTTGATGCAACTTCAGTTGCAACTTCTTCCTCACATTCAGCCTCAACTTCACTTTCGGAATCACTCAAATCCCCAGCACCAACTGTGCGTCTTTGCATTGTCTCCATGTCTTCGAGTCTAGCTCGTAGATCATGCATCTCTCTCTCCATGACTGGATCTGTCATCTGCCTACCTCTTCTTCTCGGCATTTTGCTCTCCTCTAGATCGGGTGATTGCATGTCTCTTCTCCTGGGTGGCATGGTGAATTCTCTTTCTCTACTACATAAATAAAAGAGCCTTTTTGTGCTCTGATACAACCTTGATGTGTATGAGAGTGCTCTTTACTTCTTATGCCTCCCTTGCCTGAAATATACAGACAATAATCAGGCTCTGCCACCACCTTGATGTCAACGTCCTCCCAACACAACCTGCAGGTCGGAAGGTCCATGTCAACTCAAGATATTTCCTTCCTTTCGGCCCGAAGAACTCCAAACGGTTCTTCTATTTCCCTCTCGGGAAATCTGCACCCACAGAAAACCTTGTGGGATCCCCTCTTTACAAATCGGGGGATCGAAATTCGTGACTTCGCGAATCCAATGGTCAGGTGTAGGTCTTTCGAATCCCCAAAACCTGACAACCAGTCAATGCTGACTTTCTCCTATCGGGGTTTTCCCTATCGTGATTTCACCACTCGCGATGTCAAACACCTCGCTTCTTCAACTCCCGAATCCCAATATGTTGAAACTTCGATATACTTCAGGAGTTGATTGTTCAACGCTTCACCTCATCAGCATTTCAGAGTTCGCAATATCGCGAATCCAAATGCAATTGTTTCGGGACTTATCGCCATGAAACCCTGAAATAGTATGCCACCTATCCACTTGCCGACTCTTGTGGCCCACACGATCCTTTGACTGTCGGGATATCGCGTTTCACGATTTCACGATTCCTAATGAACTATTTATGGAGTTTCAACCTACAAAACCCCGATACACGATATACGTATAGATCCAATGGCCCTTGTGGCTCAGATCAACGGTCCCGCCCCTCCTGATCTTTAAACCTTCAGCGAATACTCATCGTATCTCTCCAGCTCCTCTGTGAGATCTAACGACTCACGGAACTTCATGAAATCTCCTCAGAGACTTCCGACCGTGTATCTTTACGGGTGAATTCTGTGAAATGAACCAAGTACTCCTCCACGAAGACTTGTTCACCTGTGGCGCAAACTTACAATGCTTCTTACAACTTTCAAGGCACAACTTCCCTATGCTTCTCTTGACAATTACTCGAAGGTCCTATGCCTCCTGATATTTATTATAACTCTGAGCCTTAGGAAAGACTCTTTCACGCACTCCTTGTGGCAACCTTTAAACACTTCAAGTGCTTGAATCCTTTCGACTTTGTGCACACCTGCAGCAGTAGTCCTTCAACTCTTACTCAGGTTCGCAATCCTGAGCTTCACTCGGCATGCGCACTCCTTGCAGGGATCCTGTGCCCAACTTCACTTTTGAGAGTATGAGAACAAAAGTAAAACTATCTGATCTTCAGAGACACAACCCTGAATTCTTGTCGACGCACTCCTTGCAGACACTTCAATTGCACTCCTTGCAGGAATTATTACTCAAATAGAGAAATAATTGAAACTCATTCCATTATCCTCTCAGATTTCATATTCAAAACATGAAATCGTATACACAACATATAAAGCAAATGTATAACAAGAAGCAAACATTCAGGAGCATATCATTCAGCATTAATACACAGAGAACAAACACAAAACCATGAATTTGAATCAACCTCTTCTATTAATCCAAATATCTGTACATGGGTGTTCTTACACAGTTATCTGCATGCTCTTACTCTTCTCCTACTTCAATCTTCAATAATGTTACAATACACAATGAGGGTGTATATATCTCATTTCCCTCTTGCGCTCTCAAACAGTCTAATCTAGAATTAAATTCTATCTACCTGCATTAACTACTTTAAATGCCTTCTACCTACTAAGGACGAGAGAAAATGGCTCAAGGTCCGTTTACATCTTACAAGTGCACCTTTTCTTAATGACTTCATTTAAGATCGCGCAACAACTTCAAGACAATTTCAAAATTTGTGCTGGTGCTTGGCCAGCTGTCCTTCACTTCTGCGCTGGCTCGCTTGATGTTGGCGATGCTCCTGCATCAACAACAATGGTAGTTTCTGGTCTTTTACTAAAGATCTTAGATGACCATTCTGACTTTCATGTTGTTGGAATAATTGTAGATTTGGAAATACTTTCTTATGTCTAGTAACCATGCTTCAGCCTCCTCCCCTGTTCTAGATTCCCCATCAAAGGTGGATAGTTTGATTTTCTTAAACTCTCCCTCCAGGTGGTCCACGTGTTTCCTTTTTCTTCCTGTGGTTGTTTTATCTTCTGCTGATGGTGTGCCTTCGTAAGAGATGTCCCCTTTTTCTACTTCAGGGACATAACTTTTGGAGGCTCTCTTGCTGACCTCTTCTTCCTCATTGTTATCTTTTGGGATCTTCTTTGTTACTATGCTATGCAACATTAATTCATTTATTTCCTATTGTTCTTGTTGTGATTTTTTCAGTTTCTTATTGTCTACTTTGAAAACTTGCAGTTCCATGATAAGGTTTCTCATAGTTTCCAAAACCTGGGTGGTAGAAATTCCTTCATTGTTCTGTCTAGGCTCTCTAGTAGGTCCTTTCTCAGGATTCTAATCAAGTCTGATCTCCTCTTCATTCTGTGCTACCATTATCACAACAAAAATAAAGTTTTTTGTTTGTAACAGTAAATGTTTTGTTATTTTTTTCATTAAACAAAAAGAATGTTCTAAGAAAACAGTGGTTTCCCTGTCTAAGTCCCAAGTGTTGTAACCTTTTCTCTGATACCATATGTAATGTTCCCCAAATTTACCAAATAAAAAAAATATTCTTAGGGACATTAAAATTCCTTTCTCTTCGATCAAATTAATTCGAAAGACTCAAAGTTATTATAAGTAGGTAGTTGTCGTTACTAACAACTTTCATTAGGACTGTGTTTACCACTTGTATCGATACAAATAACTGCCATTATAAAATATTTTATTCTCTGAGTTATTTCGTGCTGCAAAGTAATCACATATGTAATTGTTAAGGGGGTAACCTTGCTATACTCTAGCTTCTTAAATTACTAACACTTCTAATGTTAGGATAAAAGATTGAAGACCCCACTAACATTATAATAACTCCAAATATAAACATTCATATATATATATATATATATATATATATATATATTAAAGCCCT
>SNQJ01S0092211.1:0-21075 GCA_010110895.2 Picea sitchensis | reverse complement strand
TGTGGTCCCATGTCATCTCCCTCACTTAGTGGTTGTTTGTATTATGTCATTTTTATTGATGATTACTCAAGAAAATGTTGGATATATTTTCTTAAATCTAAAAATGACACATTTGATAAATTCAAAGAGTATAAAGCCTTTATTGAAAAGAAAACAGGGAAACACATTAGAATCCTTAGAACAGACAATGGAGGAGAGATTGAATCTCTTCAGTTTGAGGGTTTATGCAAGTCAGCAGGAATCAAGAGACAGTTGATCGTGCCATATAACCCTCAGCAAAATGGTGTTGCTAACAGGAAAAACAGGACTATTTGTGAGGCAGCGAAAGCAATGATGTTTGACCAGGATCTGCCAAATTGTTTATGGGAAGAAGCTACCTCCACTATTGTGTATATTCAGAATAGGTGTCCACATGCTATTTTGAAGGACAAGACTCCTAAAGAAGTTTTATCAAGGATCAAACCTGAAGTAGGGAATCTAAGGATATTTGGATGTCCTGTGTATATTCATGTTTGTTATAGCAAGATTTGCCTCACCATTGCTATCTTTCATAGAGGACCTTTTTCCATTTCCCTATGCAGAATTATCAACCCCCTTTTTGATAAATCCAGAGCCAAAATTATATATTTTTCCACATATACACTTCCTAACTGCTTTGCAAGATGCGTATATGTTTGTTGCTCCACCACAGCTCGCGTATATCAGGATTTGTGCCAGAAAATACAAAATGAGGTCAGTTTTCCATGTCATGACAACTGATCTCTAATCTTTGGCCTTCCATATAATGAAAACATTCCAAATTGGCCATTCAGTTGCATTCTGGAGGCTATAAGAGCACAATTTTGAGCTATGGAAAAAGGGAGAGAAAGCATTCAACTTTGAGAGCAAAGCCACTCTTGAGAAATTTCTTCATATTGAGTCTACATCCCTTTTTCCCTCAAGTCTGAACATAGTGTTCAGCCCCCAAGCTCTTCCCTTGTTGTCAGGAGGATCTCATTATCTCTTTGCTATGAGCTTGACTTTGGTGGAGGATTGAAGTGGTGGAGACCTAGTTGGAAGGAACTTGGTTTCTTGGTTTCAAACCGTGTCGACACAAAAGTCTGTAATGTTGATACTTATGTTGATCAATTATTAATAGAAATACTCCTTTCCCTTCCTATCAATATCTTGCAAATATATGATTATTATCCATGGGCATGTTTGTAATGTTTATTAATGGATTGTGTTATCTGATGTGCTAACTCATTTTATATATTGTCGCTATATACTTGCATCACTTGTTTGTTGAGAACTTCTTGCAGGTGTAAAGATTTGGGTCAAAATGCTCAATGGTGGAATGACATCAAACGATTGGATCAAGGTAGGCTTCTTCCTCGTATTGCACATTAGTTATATAGAACATGTTGGAATTGAGTTGATTTCTACAGTCATACCTGTCTGTTGTGGTTTACCCTTGTCCATAGAGATTTTTTCCCTTGTAACAAAATTGGCGACTCCATTGGGGAGAGATCTTCCTTCTAAGGGTTGAAGTATTTTTCCTTCTTAAATTGCTCTTTTGCCTTTGTATTTATTGTCGTATCACAGTTGGACAGAGTCTGTTCACTTTGGGTCTGAGCTTTCATCCTTTTAACCTTACCTATCCTTGTTTTAAAATATATACGCCCTTTTTTCCCTAACAATCACGTGTATATGCTTGTTGTCCCACTACCAGAGGCGTATATATGCCCTTTTCTATTGAACATGAGCGTATAACACTTCCCCCTTGCTTTTTTTCTCGGTTTAGTGACTATTGGGTAGCTTTTGAGGATCATTGAGCCTTCTTAGGTCTCTGTGGTACCTGTTGAGATTATCTAGGATGACAGGAAACCTTTTTGGAGTTGAATTTTTGGGTGGTGTCTTTATCTTTGTTTTCCATTTTTTATTTTTCCTTGGTAGTTGGGATGTCTTCTTAGTTGCTTGGTATTCTGCTCGAGTGATTTCTTTTATACACAGTAGAAGTTATATATCAAGTCACTTATCAGTCCATGCATTTTATTTTTAATACATTGAAAATACAAAAAATAGGCATTTTGCATTGGTTGGTATTTTTGTCTTTGAACCTTTATCATTAGCTTAGCGCATTTAGTGAAATATTGCATTTTACTTCTGAGTTGCAGAGTTAAAATTGAAGATTTCACTGTTTTTATTTAGCATATCATTCACTCAAAAGTTAAGGTTAGGCTTTGCAATATATCTATTTTTATTTTCATGCAGAGTCATAACACCATGAGCTTCATTTCCATACCTCTTTGAGTAATCATGGCCAATAAAATTTATGCTTTAAACTAAAATTGATTAGTCATGATTTTATTTTTTAGGGTGCACAAACTAGCCTAGGATTTAGTGCCTTGGAATAGGATTTTGTGAGTAAACTTTTCCAAGGCAATTAAATCAACGTATGTGTCTGAGACAGGGAGTTGAGAAATCCATTGTATAATTGGCAATATCAAGAGGCTCCTCTCACACCAGAGTTAATCACGAGGTCACGCAAAGTTAGTTGAAGGGATAACCCCAGGATACTCACCTAGAATCAGATATATTTCTGTGGATTTATTCATATTTGGGAATCTTTCTAGTTCCCATACCTCTGTGAGAGGCGGTGCTTTCAAGGTTTTGGGCTTTGCTACCCTGCCCATATGGTGATCCAGACTTACGAATTCTCACCTGTGCATCAGTTATACAATGTTTTATTAGTTTCTTGACTTAGGTTTCTCATAGGTTACTTACAGGGGTTATTTTTCTTGTATCCTGAGTCAGATAGGGGTCAGACAACACACAGCCTTTATGGAGGATTAACTCTCTGTGGGGGTCTCACTGACTGGTTGTTAAGCCTACGAGGGCCCTTCTAACTAATTTTTTTACCTCCAAAATTTAGCAGGGAGTCTCAGGTCCCTCTTGGACAAGGCATACCTTCTTTAGCGAGGGAGGCCATTCAGCCACTTTAGATTGTTTGCATGCATATTGGCCATTTGAATTTTTGGTATGCTATTTGATTACTAGTTGGCCTTAGGATATGATTTTATTTGTTGACAATCATAAGTCATCGTGGAGTTGGACCAGCTTTCTCGCAGGTCCTATCGGTTGTTATAGTTACCACCAGTTTTTGAGCTATTTCCTTCAAAAGGCATAGAGTTATCAGGAGTGGTACACACACATCCACTTTTTAGACTTGTGATCCCACAAGGATGAGTATTGAGTCTAGTCTTCAAAACATTGGGATTTCATCAACTCCCAATCCCACTATAGTTAATTGCACTCCTTCGACACCTGCAGCCGCTATAGTTGCAGTGTTGGAGGCCTACACCAGTACTATGGCTCGGCCCATAGTCAATGCTTTGTCTCTTGTCTCTAAACCTTTTGGGGGTTTTGGCCACTCGCTGAGTTACAATGTGCAGACCATCTGCATGGATACTAGTATGTTTTATTTTTGTATGCCAAGTTTCACTTCGCAGTCTTCGACTGACATCCCAGCTGCTGGCCATAATGCTAGCCTTGGACTTGGGGGCACCACACCTCCTTACACTCCCTTTTTGTTTGGTAGCTCTCATGTTCCCCAAGAGAATCCTAATGTAGGAAGTTTCCCCTTCCCTAACCCCAGGTCTAGTAATCCTTCTTCGGCTGGATGGAACAACCAAGTTGGTAGACAAGTTCTTCCCTATATCCATATCATGTCGGTGTTGAATTCAACCAATACTTTTGTCATAATGAATCCACTTCAATCCTTTGGATTCCCACCTGGAGGAGTTCAGTCTTATGTCTTGGGCACCCCCCAACCTAGATCTAATCCAATTGGGGGAAGTTTTAACAACCCTCAGTTTGGAGCTAATCCAACTATGGGAAATTTTCATAACCCTTATCAGAAAATTCTTGCTGGAATGATGCCCAATCCATCTTTCATGAATCTGCCCAGAGGAGGGCCTTTTAATTCCAAACAAGTTTCTGGTCCTTACAAGAACCCTGGATGCAACACAACTCCTAATACTTACTCTTTTGCAGGAGGATGGGGTCAGGTGTTGCAACCCCATATTCCCTTTACGACCACGCTTAATATGCTAGATTTGTCTAAACTAATGAACAACCTGATGAGTCATGATCCCACATGGCCCTTTATCCCCACCAAGATTTCATCATACATTCCAAAGTTTGAAGGTAAGAATGGCGAGGACCCTGGTGATTGTGTCACTACTTTTCACCTCTGGTGCTCATCGAATTCTTTGAATCACGATTCTCTTAGATTACGATTGTTTTAGCGCACTCTTATCAGGATTGCGTCACAATGGTATATTGAGCTACCTATGGGAACATATGGGTCATTTCAATAGTTAGTGCTAGCCTTTCTTAACCATTTTCAACTACCCATTCATTACGATGTTGGCCTTGAACTTTTGTTAACTTTATGCCAGGGTTCTGACACTCATATTTCAGACCATATCCAGGAATGGCATAGGCGAAGACGGTTAGTTAAGACTCCCATACCCCCGGCCTTTCTTTTAGAATGGATTTTAAAATATTTACATGCTCCTATTTAAAAGGACGTTGCGACTTCTGGAGTATTCAATGAGGAAGAGGCCATTTTTAGAGCCCAACAATTCGATTTGATCTATGCTCAGTGAGGGATGTTATACCACCTTCTTCCCGACACACCGCGGTTGACTCATGGTCCTAGATAGGGTCCTGGGCCCCATGCCGATGGCATTTTGGGGTCCACCAATGTAAAGACCGAAGACTCGAAAACAAAGTCTACCAAAGGACCAACTTCATCTAGATCCTCCAAACCCACTCAATCGGTGGATGTACATTCCGTGCAGTCGTCGAAAAACCCAAATGGTGACCAACAACCAGATGGGACTAAACGGAAAGGTCAAAATAATCATAGTGGGAAGAATAAACCCAAGGACAAGAATAATAATGGAAAACAGAATGATAATGTTGGAGAGGGCACGAAAGAAAAGCGTAAAGTTAAGTTTCCTTGTAAACTTTGTACATATGATCACCTTACACACTTATGTCCCAAAATTGCAGAGGCTACAAGGCTTTTAAATCTTCTACCCGCTGTGCTAACAAATAATTTTCCTTACAACCAACACTTAGCCTCGAGTTCTTCGAATGCTGAAAATGCATTTGGTGGGAGTCAAAAAACCACCATCGCAAGATGGTGACCGTGTTTGTATCAATATGGTCGACGCAAAAATCGATATATCCACTCGCTCTCAAGATTATGGCTCTTCAAAAGATAGTACCATCCTAGAAGCTCTTCCTCCACCCCCGGAGATGAATTTACAGATCGAGAAACCAAAACCACCACCCCATATTCTGAAAGGAGTATTCAAGTGCTCTACCCATAACCCTAATGCTAAAGTCACCCAAAACTACTCTATTGTCGAGGATCTGGGCCAAACACCTTGCGCGATGTCTTCTTTGAAGGTAATCCATATGTTTCCATCATAGAGGAATGCCTTACTCTCTGCCTTAGGATCTCTAGAACCTAGTGGATTGAAGATCATGAAGTTCGATGTCACGGACGTGAAGACTCACTTACCCTACCATGTGTATTTTCAAATCCATGTGGAGTATTATAAATATACCATCAAACGAGAAGTCATTGATGAAGGTGCTGCCACTTGAATGATGTCCTTAGCCTGTTGGAAATCTATCAGTTCTCCAACCCTTTCAAAGTCGTTGACCATGTTGACCACAATCGACGGTCATTCCTTCTTCCCTCATGGTATTTGCCCCATCTTTCCGGTCCAGTTAGGTGGGAAGACGGTAGAAGTGGAAGTAGACGTAGCCAATGCACCTCTCGATTATAACTTGTTACTAGGTCGCAATTGGACTTATGCTATGGTCATCATTGTACCGCCTGTTTTCTACGTGCTTTGTTTTCGTCATCAAGGGGCGATTGTGACGATTGACCAGTTATCCTTTTCATACTCTAGCCTGACCACATCTGTTGGACCATTGATCCCTGTGGTCGACAATTCTCAACTAGCAACTGAGAATATCGATGTCGGAATGTATTCTTCCCTCATGGGTACTTTCGACTTCTCAGCATCGATTCACCACATTTATGCCATTTCCAGTATGCTCGCTTCAGTAGAGAGGTCCATCCCTTTCCACACTTCTTATTTCAGTGACCCTTGGACCCTACCTTCTCTTACTTCATCGATTGAAGGTCAGTCGCATGCTAGCATAGCTATGCCACTATCGGCAGCAAAGATTGCATATCATGCTATCCTTGACTCTTCTTCCGATCCCAATCTTGTTCCCTTGCAAACGGTCGAGGAGGATCCAGTTCTCAGGCCTGTGTGGGCCACTTTGTTATCTTGTTCACATGATTTATTGGATGATATTTTTCCTTTGGATGAACCCATGAATGTTTCCAAGAGACCTTGGGATGATATGCATAATCGAACTTATTTTCTCCCAAGTCTTGAAGAAATTGAGCAAGATGATTTTAGATCTACCCTGAGTGAGATAGTCGGTCACACTGTAGCTCCACTTGATACACATGCCATTTACACCAAAGGGAATATGGAGAGTATTTCTCCCACCATCCATATCGATATCTCTCGTACCCCTCGCAATATTGAAAACGTAAATATAGATGCAGATTGTTTGCCAGAAGAGATTCTGATCTACACCCACCTCTTCAAATAATTTCAACACGTATTCGCTTGGTCATATGAAGAGATGCCAAGGATCGACCCCCATATTGTCAAACATGAGATTAGGACTTACCAAGATGCTAAACCCATTCAAAAACGTCTTAGAGCTATCAATCCTAGGAAGGCCCCCACTATTAAGGCAGAGGTAGAGAAGCTACTTAATGTCGACTTTATCTACCCAGTTCCCTTGAACGAATGGGTATCCAACCCCATTCCCTTGAATAAAAAGAAAGGAACCATCTGTGTGTGTATGGACTCTCACGACCTGAACAAGGCCTGTCCTAAAGATAACTTCCCCATGCCTTTCATTGATCATATTCTCAATGAGTGTGCGGGAAGAGAAATATTTTCTTTTATGGACGGATTTTCGGGTTGTAACCAAATCCAGATCAAACCCAAAGACCAACATAAGACGACATTCATATGTCCTTGGGGCACGTTTGCATACCGTAAAATTCCTTTCGGCCTAAAAAACACTAGAGAAACCTTCCAACGAGCCATGACTTTCTCTTTTCATGATATCAAAAACATAGTCGAAGCTTACCTCGATGATCTTGTTGCTCACTCTCACAAGAGAATGGATCATGCTACGCACCTTCGATTGGTTTTTGAAATATGATGCTACTATAGAATCTGACTCAACCCTCATAAATGCATATTTTGCGTTAGATCTAGTCATCTCTTAGGATTCTCAGTCTCTGAGATAGGGATCATGGTAGATCCACTTAAGGTTGAGGCAATTCTTCAGTTACATCCCCCGCGCAGGATTAGATAGCTTCAAGGTTTACAGGGGAAAGCTAAATTTTTGTGTCGGTTTATTATGAATTATGCCAATATCCCTAAGGGTTTCATGCACCTATTGAAGAAATACACCCTATTTATCTGGGATGAGAAAGCCCAGTACTCTTTTGATGCTTTAAATAAATCCTTGGTATCATCCCCTCTACTGAAATCTCCTAATTACAGTAGAGATTACTTGGTGTATATCGCCGCATCTGAAGAGACCATTGGTATGGTTCTAGTTCAGAAGGATAATGAGCTCCGCGAGCACATCATCTACTATCTCAGTTGAAATTTAGTCGGTCCTGAACGGAATTACTCACACGTTGAAAATCTAGATTTGGCTGTCATCCATGCAGTCCAACATTTACGACACTATATATTGCTTTGCAAAACTACTGTGGTTGCCGATGTTAATCCATTTCAATACGTCCTCACTAGATGTATCATAGGAGGAAAATATAATAAATGGATTGTCATCGTACAAGAATTTGATCTCGACTTTTCTTCAACCAAGTCCAAGAAATCACTATTTTTTGAAAAGTTAATATCTGATTTCCCACAATTAGATGAAGATGTTATTCATATCGATTCATTTGCAGATGAACACATTTTCCTTGTCACATTGTCTGACCCCTGGTATGGAGATATTATTTTATATCTTCAAACCTTGAAGTTCGCTCAGCATCTCTCACGAGATGATCGACAGCATGTTAGATACCAAGCCAAAAATTATACAATCATCAGTGACACTTTGTATCATCGAAAAATAGATAGCATCTTACGTCATTGCTTAATTCACAAAGAAGCCAAGTTAGTCCTTAATGATTGCCACAAAGGGGCTTGTGGCGGTCATCTATCGAAGCTTGTGACAACCCAAAAAATCTTGCGAGCCGGTTACTTCTGGCCCACCATCTTCAAATATTGTATTGAAGTTGTTAAGAAGTGTCAACCCTACCAGGTGTTCACTCGAAAATTGAGCTCGCACCCAACCCCTCTCCACCTAGTCATTACCATCGGTCCCTTCACTAAGTGGGGAGTAGATTTCATTGATTGCAACCCTACTTCAGCTGGGGGGAATCAACACATTATTGTGGTTGTTGAATACTTCACCAAGTGGGTTGAATCCATGCCTATCATGAAATCCGATGGGAAGACTACAACTTTTTGTGTATTCAACCAAATTATCGCCTGGTTCGGTATCTCAAGTGATATTATCACTGATCATGGCAATCATTTTCAAAATTAAATGATGATAGAACTAGCATATAAGTTGGGGTTTAAACATGATCACTCATCTCCTTATTACCCCCAAGAAAATGGGCAAGTAGAGGCCGTCAATAAGTCTCTCAAGACCATTTTGCAAAAAACTATCAGTTAGAGCAATTCCAACTGGTGCATCATGTTATATCCCACACTTTGGGCATACCGAACCTCGGTTAAGACTACCACCGATTTTTATCCTTTTCAGTTAGTACACGGTGTGGATTCAATACTTCCCATTGAATGCGAAATCCCTTCTCTCAAATTGTCATTTGAGCTCCTACCTGACACTTTAGATTTAGAGCAACACATTGTATACCTAGAGAGTCTTGATGAGCCGTGTCAGGACGCCTTTCGACTATCGAGGCAAACAAGAAACATGTCAAGGTTAAGTATGATAAGTTTGTTTGTCCTCAGTTGTATGATGAGGGTGACTTGGTCCTCTTGTATGAACAATCCAAAGAACTTCTAGGGGAAGGTAAGTTTAAACCCATGTGGCACAGTCCTTATATCATGCGACATGTTCTAGAAAAAGGAGCCTACGAGTTGGAATATTATGAAGGGAATAAATTGGTTGAGCCCAGAAATGGGCTCTACTTAAAAATGTATTACGCTTGACCCCTGGGCTTGGGTGAAACCCTTTGTATACTAATGTAAATATAGTGTATATACACCTTTTCCCCCTTTTTGTCTTTGTCTTGCTTATCGAGTTTTCCCTTTCATTGGCAGATGTCAATAGAATCTTTGGTCTACGTAGGATTTGCAAATGGAGCTAGTTGTCATACACGAAACTCAACTTCCGTCGCTTGGGTGATTTACTCGTCTGAGGGCCTATTGGTGTCTTCAGGTGGCATATTCCTAGGTCCATCCATGAATAATGTGGCTGAATATAGCGTCGTTATAGAATTATTGCGTGATGCTATCTCACATGGTATTCACTCTATAGAGGTGCACTTGGATTCTCAGTTAGAAGTATGTCAGTTAAACAGTCGTTACCATGTGCATGATCTAACGTTACTTCGTCGATTCCTACTGGTACGTCTTTTAGAGAGACAATTTGATTTTATGATGCAGGAGCATCTCTCCACGTCAGCCAACCAATCATCCATCCACGTCAGCGGTTTCAAATCATGTGTTGAAGAGAGGCACAACCCTCGTTTTCAAATTGATATGAATGTAATTAAATGTTTTAGGCTATTGATCCATGAGGCCGTACTCTGTGCACAGGCTATAGAGTAGTTAGGCCTTTAATATTTGTAAGGCTGAGATCTATATCTAATTGTGGACTAGACAACCCATTCAATGTAATTGAATAGGGTAGGTGAGTGTGGAGGGAAGAGCTCTCAGAGCCCCCTCATGTAAAGTATCATGGTATTGTACCTCATTTTTGAAAAAAAGAGAGTAGGCATAGAAGAGAGTCTGTGAAGAGAGAGAAGAAGAGAAAGAGTCGAGACTCTATTAAAGTTTGAGCTCGAGAACACCCTTGTAAAACAGGCATTTGCCATTAATACAAAACAACAGTTTTTCCTGCATATATTTCTGTATTGAATGAATGTCTTTTGAGTGTTCATGCCTTTGTGTTCTATTTATGTTGTAGATGTATGTTGTACATTTGCATCTGCAGGGAATTGTTTTGATTTCAGGCTTGAGAGGTCTTTAAGGCTTCACACTAGGAGGGTGTGACAGAACGCTGTGGGCTTTGATAGCCAGTGCACTGAAGCACTTATAAACTCTATGGATTCATACAAAGGCATCCCAGGTGGGCACAAGAGCTTAAATCATCAATTCAGGAAAGATCTGAGAGGTTGTTGAATACCTCAAAGGCCAAGGCTATGTAGGAAAAACACAGTTGTAGAAAAAAACTCTCTGAGGAGTTTTGTAAAGATCTTCCAGGTGGGCATTGAGTCAGTGCAAGGAGTGCACAAAGGAAGGACTCTATTGGGAGTTCATAAGAAGAAAGAATCACTGAGGATTCTTAAGACTCTATGAGGAGGGCATTGAGTAAGTGCCAGAGCACACAGAAGGAACTCTTTGAGTTCAAAGATTGAAGAAGAATCCACTAAAGGATCTTCGCAGGGTTGTTGAACACCCTGAAACACTCAGCAAGAGGTTGTTTGAGTGAAGGATAGCCAGGAGGGAATCCAAGTTCTCCATCTGAAGGATAAGGGAAAAAGGATGAAATCCCTTAGAGGCCTGAGTATCTGAAAAGATCTGAAGAGATAGCACTGTGTGTGCAAAGACTCTGCGAGGAGTGCAGACGTAACAAAACTCTTTGAAGGGTTTGGGGTTCCCTAAAACTTAGGAAAAGCAGATTTTTTATACTCACAGGCGAGGACTCAAGTCGAAGAGTTCGCAGGTAAAGGAGAACAAAGGTCGAGGCCTTTGAACATTGGAATTTTTCCAGGTGTTGGAAGAAAGTGTGCCAAAGCTCAGGAGGAGAAATATCTGTAGTCGGATGATCCAAAGATATCTGGACCGTTGAAGGTTTCCACATCTAGGAAGTAGTGTAGGAGGAGCACACAAGAGCCGAAGATATTATGAGCCATTGGATCTCACTCAAAATAGCCGACAACCATCATATCTGTTGAGAGGAGTTTGAGGTTTTAACCCTCGTAAGCAGAGAGAAAGTCCTGAAGGAGTGTCGATATCGAGATTTCAGCGTTCAGAAGTTCGGGGGTCTGGAGGATGAAATTCTAGGCACTCGACATCAAAAGTCTCAAAATAGAGAAAGGGGATCTGATTCGTTCATCTGCGGGAGGACGCGTGTCGCAGAATTGTCCGTTTCAGATATTAGGGCACCGGGACTCACAGAGGTGAGTGCCTAGACTTTGCGAGTGGCGAAGTCACGAAGGGATCAGGACCATCCGTCTGAGGAGGACAGGTGGCAGATATTGAGGGATCTCACGAAATCGGAGGTTCGCAAGGTGAAAGCCCAGGATTTGGGTGCTCCAAGTCATGAGTGGTGAAGTCGCGAGGAGCGGAGACAGCCATAGGATCCAGGTCGCGGGAGGACTTTTGGATCAGAACCCCATCACGTATCATTCATTCAAGGGTTCGGAGGTTGAAAGGAATCGCTTTCGACTTCACGAGTAGCGAAGTGCCGAGAGCTGGGCACGAGAGAAGACGTGGTAGAACCACAAGGTGGGGCCTGTGTGGTTGACAAGTGAACACACGTCGCCAGAGGAAAAGAGTCAACACTCCATTGACTTCTTGCATCTCGAGGATTCACAAGATAAGAGCACGGGAGCTTGACACTGAAACTCACGAAGTGGCGAGTTGCGAGAAGTGCGAAGGAAAGGTCAACCCTCACTGACTTTCAAGTCTCGGAGGTTTGCACGGGAAGAGCATGGAGGCTCAACCCTTCGACTTGCGAAGTCACAAAGTCGCGACGAGAGCTAGTGCTTAGCCTAGTCGGTGGTCACACACAGAGGGCGCTGACAGAAGGGAGCTATACCCATTTTGTGATCTCAGGTATCATGGGATTGGAAAGGAGGAGTCAAGAGTTTTGACTCGCGAACTCACGAGATTGCGAGTTGTGATAAGCGCCTCGGGAATAGGACTTGGTCATAGCACTGTGGTTGCTTGGGGAAAAGAGAAGCTCATGCCTAGTGTTGTTCGCACAGGGGAGATTTCAAAAAGGACCCGTGGATTGATTGAATTGAGATTCCAACAAGGAATATAAAAGAGCCGCTTCGGCTCATGAATTAAACTGAACGATCCTTAAGACCGGGAGGTCGCACAGAGACTCTGTCGAGGTAGAGGTGGCATCTGTGACATCAATTTGTGGTATCAGAGCTTGAATATTGTCTATAGATTTCAGGCAAGGGAAGTTGGAGGGGAAGGAGCACTCTGATACACATCAATTTGTGGTATTAGAGAGAGAACTTTGTTTGTATATTTCAAGCGGAGAGAAGGAAAGGGAAGACAGAGTGTTGGAAACTCTGTGGTGATTGTTTGTAGAGTAACAACAGTAGGTTTTGCCAGGACGAAAGACAGATACAACAAGATGGCTACTGAAGGCCGTAGATATGCTGGAAGGAAAGACCCAAAGCTGATGAGTAGATCTGAAATAGATGAAGAGCTCGCTGATATAAGGTAAGAAATGGAAAAGCTTGCATTTTCGATGCAGCAGAATGCTAAGTCGAGATGGGTATATGAATGGCCCATGAAGACAAAAGAAAAATGGCCATTCAAGGAGTTGATGGCTAAAAGAGTGTGTAGGTTGTTAAGAGGATGGTTGAGGCATGCTAAAAACCTCTATGGATTAGAAGAAATGGTTCAGATATGTGAGCCACAGACTGGGAGAAGCCTCAGTAGTGAGGGAGAATTGGGATCAGCTAAAGATCTCAAGGACTGCTAGGAGGGCAGCCCATAAATTCCCAATTGCTAGGAGGGAAAAGAGTTGAGGTCGCTACAGGATCTTAGAGACTTCCATGAGGGCAGTCGGGGAATTTCACATTTCCAGGAGGGCAATGATATGAGGTCTCTGCGGGATCTCATAGACTACCAGGAAGGCAGCAGGAAAATCCCTATTTGCCAGGTGGGCACAGGGACAGAAATTAGGCTATACGAGAGCCTCATGAACCCAGAGGTGAGTTTAGATCAGCACGAGGAGATGATAGAGTAGATGAGATCAGAGACGGAGTTGGATCAGTAGATGCAGCTGAAAGAAAAGGAAGATCTGAGGAATATTCTAATGATTGGGGGAATTCAGATATTACTACCATTTGCCCAAGAGGAGGTAGAAATCTGTGTTGCAGATGCAGCAACAACAAAAGCAGGACAACTAGCTGAGATTGTTAGGGAAGCATTGGAGCAGACTTTGGAAGCTTCCCAAGAAGAAGAAGGGAATGAGCATTCTGAGGAATGGCTCAATACTTTTATCCAGGAAGTTGAGGAAGTTGTAGCACTGAAGCTGACAGTAGAAGAAGCTGAAGAGAAGGCGGATAGATTGCTCACTCCATGGGAGATGGAGCTAGAGATGTTAGAGGATTGGCTGAACAATCCAGAACCAACAAGAGAACTGGCAGAAGTTGAGCTGTCAGAGAAGATGATGGCTAAACAACAGGTAAATCAAGAAGAGACTGTAGAGCTGAAGTTTGCAGCAGAGTGGACACTTAGTTCCACAGAAAAATATGAGGAAGATGGCATGGGAGATCATTATGATCTGTCCATTTGCAGTCAATTTTTGCAGCTGAGGAGACTGAAAAAGAAGAGCCAACCATTGGAGCAGCTGGACAAAGTGAGGTAGAAGATCAGGTCAGCAGAAACTTCCAGCGAGGAGTAGATGGGCAGAAAGGAAGTAGCAGCAGTAGCAGCAACAACGACGAAGAAGTGGAGTGAGGAGATAGCTCCAGAAGATGATTTGGGATCTAGGAGGATTTCCATAGCTGAGGGTAGAGGCTCATGAGTAGGAGCTCATGAATTTTGCAGCTGAGGAGTATGATGTAGGAGCATATCTCCACATTAGCCAGCCAATCATCCAGCCACTTCAGCAGTTTCAAATCGCGTGCTGAAGAAAGGCACAACCCTCGTTTTCAAATTGATATGAATGTAATTAAATATTTTAGGCTGCTGATCCGTGAGGTCGTGCTATGCACATAGGCTATAGAGTAGGTAGGCCTTTAATACTTGTAAGGATGAGATCTAGATCCGATTGTGGACTAGACAACCCATTTAATGTAATTAAATAGGGTAAGTGAGTGTGGAGGGAAGAGCTCTAAGAGCCCCCTCATGTAAAATATCTTGGTATTGTATCTCATTTAAAAAAAAAAAAGAGTAGGCACAGAAGAGAGTCTGCGAAGAGAGAGCAGAAGAGAAAGAGCCGAGACTCTGTTAAATTCTAAGCTCGAGAACACCCTTGTAAAACAGGCATTTGCCATTAATACATAACAATAGTTTTTCCTACATATATTTCTGTATTGAATGAATGTCTTTTGAGTGTTCATGCCTTTGTGTTCTATTTATGCTATAGATGTATGCTGTAGATTTTCATCTGCAGGGAGTTGTTTTGATTTCAGGCTTGAGAGGTCTTTGAGGCTTCACACTAGGAGGGTGTGATAGAACACTATGGGTTCTGATAGCCAGTGCACTGAAGCACTTGTGAACTCTGCGGATTCAGACAAAGGCGTGCCAAGTGGGCACAGGAGTTGAAATCATCAATTTAGGAAAGACCTGAGAGGTTGCTGAATACCTCAAAAGGAAAGGATGTGTAGGCAAAACACAGTTGCAGACGTAAACTCTCTGAGGAGTTCTGTAAAGCTCTGCCAGGTGGGCATTGAGCCAGTGCAAGGAGTGCACAAAGGAAGAACTCTATTGGGAGTTCATAAGAAGCAAGAATCATTGAGGATTCTTAAGAATCTACTAGGAGTGCAGAATTCACAGAACTCTTTGATGGGTTCGGGGTTCCCTAAAGCTCGAGAAAAGAAACTTTTTTATATGTGCAGGAGAGGACTCAAGTCGAAGAGCTCGTAGGTAAAGGAGAACAAAGGTCGAGGCTTTTGAACATTGGAATTTTTCCAAGCGTTGGAAGAAAGTGCGCCAAAGCTCAGGAGGAGCAATATCTGTCGTCGCATGATCCGAAGATATCTGGATTGTTAAAGGTTTCCACATCCAGGAGGTAGTGCAGGAGGAGCGCGCAAGATCCGAAGAGATTCTAATCCATTGGATCTCGCTCATAATAGCCGACAGCCATCAGATTTTTCGAGAGGAGTTCGAGGTTTAAAACCTCGTAAGAAGAGTGAAAGTCCCGAAGGAGTGTCAATATCGATATTTCAGCATTCGGAAGTTCGAGGGTCTGGAGGACGAATGTCCGGGCACTTGACATCAGAAGTCCCGAAATAGTGAAAGGGGATCTGAGCCATCCATCTGCGGGAGGACGCGTTTCATGGAATCATCCGTTTCGGAGATTCGGGCACCGGGACTCACAGATGTGAGCGCCTAGACTTTGCGAATGGCGAAGTCACGAAGGGATCAGGACTGCCCGTCTGAGGAGGACAGGTGGCAGATATTGAGGGATCTTGTGAACTCAGAGGTTTGCTACGTGAGAGCCCAGGAGTTGGGTGCTCCAAGTCGTGAGTGGCGAAGTCACGAGGAGCGAAGATAGCCGTAGGATCTAGGTCGAGGGAGGACCGTTGGATCAGAACCCCATCACGTATAATGTGTTCGGGGGTTCAAAGGTTGAAAGGAGTTGCTTTCAACTTCAGAAGTAGTGAAGTGCCGAGAGCCGGGCACGAGAGAACACGTGGAAGAACCNGGGCCAGCGTGGTTGACAGGTGGATATGCATCGCCAGGAGGAAAGGAGTCAACACTCTGTTGACTTCTCGCGTCTAGGGGATTCATGAGATAAGAGCACGGGAGCTCGATGCTAAAACTCGTGAAGTGGTGAGTTGCGAGAAGTACGAAGGGAAGGTCAACCCTCGCTGACTTTCAAGTCTTGGAGGTTCACATGGGAAGAGCACGGAGGCTCAACCCTTCAAATTGTGAAGTCGCGAAGTCACGATGGGAGCTAGCGCTTAGCCTAGCCGGCGGTCACACGGAGAGGGCGCTGACAGAATGAAGCTATATCCATTTCATGATCTCAGGTATCGCGAGACTGGAAAGGAGGAGTTGAGAGTTTTGACTTGCGAACTCGCGAGATTGCGATTTGCGACAAGCGCCTTGGGAATAGGCCTTGGTCATAGCACTGTGGTCACTTGGGGAAAAGAAGATCTCATGCCTAGTGTTGTTCGCACAAGGGAGCTTTCGAAAAGGACCTATGGATCGATTGAATTGAGATTCCAACAAGGAATCTAAAAGAGCTGCTTCAGCTCATGAATTAAACTGAACGATCCTTAAGACTGGGAGGTCGTGCAGAGACTCTGTCGAGGCAGAGGTGGTGTCTACGACATCATTTTATTACATATTTTCACATTCCTAGAAGTTCTAATCATGTATCTGATGCCTACGCTAATTATGTTTTGGATTGGAATTTGTCACATTAATAAAGCAAAGAAGACCATTAAATCAATGAACACATTTTAAGATATAAGTACAGTCAAAGATCCCTCTTTTTATATTTCCAAAAAATATGGTTTTTTATATTACAAAATTTGGGCTAAAACCCTCAAAAATACATATAAAACCGATATACATGTCCTATGACATCTATGCCTGTGGGGTTGGATGAGTCTTGTGATAGAAAATGAAGGCGTTGGCGAGACACTGGAAGAGTCATACCCATGGTCTAGGTACACCGACAACTTGCCTCTGCATGGCTTCAGGTAGATCCTCCACCTGAACCATAGGAATCCTCTATGTCAAATGTGACAGGTTTCCCTACACATTCTGAAGGACTCTCTTCACCTCTCCTCCCACTACCTCATCTGCCCGATGCCTCCACCTGTGTCATAGGAATCCCAATGGTCATTGCAGACCCATGTCTGGAATCACACAAGTATCGAGTTAATATTTAAAAACACCATCCAAAAAATATTTTTGTTCTTTTAAAATACAAAAATAAAAAAAATGAAATATATTAAAAACATTGTTTACCTATAGCACCATAGGCGTCTCCTAGTGGAAGCAGCATATCAAGATCACCTCTAAAATCAATTCCCGCATAGGGATAGGCGTCTAGAGATATTATTTGTCTCCCCCACCAAAAGAAAAAATCATCGTTGTAGGGTGTCACCACCCTACCTCCCCCCTACCATCTCATGACCTCGACCCATCGCACCATATTCAGATCACGTGGCTCTCTAGGAATGATCTCCACTCTAGGTCCCAGGCTTGGGATCCACTCCAAAAATAAGATACAAAGGATAGAGGCAAACTCGAAGTTTCTCTTTCCCCCCTTCTTCGACTCTGTCAGCTGACCTTTCATGTTGGTCAGCAGTGAGGTACACCAATCATACACGGTAGGTCTCGCACACTCCAGTGCATAAAACATAAGTGGTCTTGATTCTTGATGCAGTGAGGTCAACCCTATGATCCTAGTAAGCACGAGAAAAATGATCTTCAGGCTGAGGTTACCTATATCCCGGATAGGGATTTGACTTCCCACCATGGGAGTTCCTACAACATAGTGGGCCTCAATGTATTCTTCAACCTTCATCCCACTTCCAACCTGCATGACTTATGGTTAATGACCTCTTCTTGGCATGAAAGTCCTGTCAAGAAGTATATGTCCTCTACTTCGATCCTTAATGATTTCCCATCAACGATAAAGCTCTCACTATCTGGATCCCAATAGCCCACGAACATTTCCAATAACCTCACTTGGGCCCTCATTCCTTTGATAGCCCAAAACTTATATAGACCACATATTTTTAATGCCTCTTGAGCCACTAGATCCCTTTCCACTGTTGGATCTACCTCCTCGTGCTCTCTCTCCCTCCACTCCAACACCATCCTGCAAAAACCAAATCAGTTTTTGAGTTAAAAACTTATTTTTTGTCATTTTGCCCACGTATATGCGGTTTATCCAAGAACAGTCACAGGTAGGGCCTGGTATACTCCCCTTGTAGTTTACACAGGGGCATGTATCTGTTCGTATACACGACATATTTTTAGAAACCCGCATATACCGAAAAAACATAATTTGCGCCCTTAAAAACTAAAAACACGGAGCCCAATTCAAAATTGTAAACCATTGAATTTGAAGAGGATGGGATGAAGAGTTACCTGGACCAGACGGCTTGTGATTATGTTGCCTATTGCTCCCGCGATCGTCGTTTGAATTCTAGAGGTATGTTAGTCCAAATTGCACTATTTTGGGTGAAAATGAAAATGACATAGTAAATTGTGATTTTATTACTATTTATAAAACATTTTTACCCATTTGATATAGTTTTATGCCATTATTTTGTCTAATGGACTAATTCAAATATGGTTTTAGGATGGTTTTTGTAGTTTTGACTCAATTTTCTTATAGATTTCAATGTCATGGTTGGTCGTTCGTATCCTCAGGTAGGTATATTCATAACCTAGCATATAGGATAGGTATTCACTACATCGTGTAGTTTTCCATTATCCTCCAATTACCACTTTTTACTCCTTAGGTACAAACCCATTTATTGCGACACATTAACCTCCATCTGCTATCATAGCATCGTTAATAAATGGTAGAGACTTACCAAATAGGGGTACCCTAGTTAGAAACTCTTTGTCATTTGGGGCCCATGCCGAGATTTTTTCCTTAAGACCGAGAGTCCATTAAAATTTGATACATGACTTTACAATAAGCCTCATTTCTCATTAATGCACATGTGGCCTTATTACCCACAAACTCCCAAAAACACGAGTCTTAGTTAAGCTCTTTTCCAACTCATTACTAAAAATTGAAAAGATCGTTGAGTGATTTTTCCCTTTCACACTTGTTAAAATTGGATTTGAAAGATCAAGAGTCTTAATTAAGCTCTTTTCCGACTCGCTATCAAAAATGGAAAAGATCGCCGAGTGAACTTGTCTTCTTCACACTCGTAAATTGGATTTGAAAAGATGTCTATTTGGCACAAGTTTACCCCTTTTTCACACCAAGTAGACTCAAATATATAAAAAAGGACATTTTTTGGCATTAAATTGTGATTGCATCCCATGCCCTTGCTTGCATTATTGAACCTTTAACCGGTTCTCACTTTGTGTTATAAACCATGGCCCAAGTAGTTTTCATCCTCAACCAAGAAGATCCTTGTCTATATCCTTCGCAATTTGACACCCTATACCCTGGAGGGAACATCACCCCGAGTGTCCATATCTCGCATGCATTTCCTTGCATTGAGGATAGGTACGTTCCACTGCTGGAACTAGTTTTTCTTACTTGCGACACTTGTTCCCTCCTCTGTATCATAGCATTCACTTGTTATGAAAAAACAAAAAGATACGGGCAAGAAGGGAGTACTATATTGTAATTGGTAGTAGTCGTGTCACCTTTGAACATGGCACAAATTTATTGAGTCCTTGCGTCATCATAATTTTGGGTTTAGCATGGCCTTAGGAAGATGATCTCGTTACATAATTTTCTTTACCGACTGGTTAAACTTCCAGCCACTATAGAGAACATTATGGATGCCTCCTGCATCTAATTGTCAAATCATTAATTCTATGATGCCAGAGTCCACCGTATGTCTCATGCTCTTGTTCAAAGGAAGTCTATCAACCTGTGTCGGACACTCGTCAGAAATATTGACTTTGCATGTTGGCCATACCCTCAGTTTGTCTCAGAATCACATGATACTTTGGTCTTATGATGCACCCTGGCCCTACTTTCATCATTAATAGGTCACCTTGAACCCAGAAATTGACATTTCATCATGGGTTGTTGACTGGGTGGTTTCCCTTGTGTTTGACGACAAGACATCTATTCACACTTTGGGATTCATGCAGTGTCTTGGATTCCATTAGCCTTATTGGTGGTTTCCTCGCCTTTGTTAGCAATTTTCATCACTGGCTGCTATTCGGAGGGTCTTTTTCATGTACCACTTGCATTTGGCACATGCGAAAGATGCATAGGGTCGTTGGTTCGTGAACATGTTCTTCATCTGATCTCCACCAAATCATGAATCTCCTTCTTTCTTCCTCGTGCTAACTGATGAGAGATTCCTTAATGCTCTCCTTCCAGCGGGTCTCTTTCCATCGACTTCAACTCATGTATTATGCATACGAGACTTAGAGTTTTATGAGTACCTTGAGGTTTGCAGTCATTAGTGGCAGGCTCTCTCGCCATTGATAGATGGGAATACATCAACGTCTCTTGATCAATGGATCTCTCAAATGTTCGACACCATATCCTTTATTCACATTTGTATAGATGTACTCGGTTCCTTGATACCTACTTTCATCATTGGTAGGTTGTCTCACGTTTGTTAATGGCATACCTCAATGATCGGTAATCAAATGATGTCTCATCATGTTCGAACTCAACTCATTTATTCACATGATGTAGACTTGTGCCATTGGTGGATTGTATTGAATAATTGAAGACATCACTTTGTAGACACATCTTTCCTGAGCTGCTGCTTCCATTTCATCGAAATAATACCTATTTGAATTCAACGATTATGGGAGATTAGATTGCACTCCATGGTATACAAATATATTCAGATTGATTTTGAGACTGGTTTCACTAGGACTTGTTCATGACTATTGTTGGGACTCAGAAATGTCGTATTTTCATCCACCTTTCCCTTCACTATTCCTTACATTTTTATCGCCCCATTAAACCTTCATCATACCATTTTCATAAATACATTTGGGTTTCACATTATTATTTTCCACTTTATTCATTTTAGTATTAAAAGTGAATTTATGATTAAATATTAGAAAATATACATGTTTTCATATATATCTC
>SNQJ01S0092210.1:11092-35011 GCA_010110895.2 Picea sitchensis | reverse complement strand
ATTACCCTAGTTAGATATTGTTGGTGGAAAAGAGAATCGAGGATGATACATGCAACATAAATTATAGATGGGGCCAAACGAGACTCTCGGGACTCTCCCTATAAGTTGGTCATGGAGGGGTTGCGTTTTATGTGAAAAAGGCAGCGACGCACTCATTCTTTATTATTAGAATCAATGAATACATTGCAAAACTGACGAAGGAATCTTTGAAAATAAAACGTTTTTTTTTTTTAAATGTCCAACATACTTTACGAAAGTATGGGTGAGGTGGGGCTACTAGGCGGAATTGAAAATTATACAACTTAAATTACAATTAAGGAAATACTATCATATTCTATGATGGTAATGTTTCCCTAACATGTGTAGGGAAAATGATAGATGGGAATCGATCCTGATGGATTCAAAATCTTGATGGTTAAGCCATTCTTTAAGGATATATATGACACCTTTTTTGATGTTTGGAATGTTACTTACAATGATTCTTAAATGATGATGCCCTTCACTTCCTTTGTGTGGAGTAACTTCACTTCCTTTGTGTGGAGCAACTTCTGGGTATTTCTTTCATTAAATTTGGACAATAATTGTATTTGGTTAATTGCATAAAATGACCAAATGCATTATGAAATAACCAATGAGGGACGATACCTTAGTGGGGTATGTAACACCCCTGCTTTACCTTGTAACTAAGTCCCATAATGATCCAATGCAAGTATTGAGTATTCATCACCCTTGTTTCATTATTGTGATGATGATATATGATAAGTTAGATATTTAGAAGCCAATTAGAAGGGAATATTGGGAGTTTTGATGTTATTCTATATGTGGGTTGAATTTTTTTCTCCAAACCTCTATACATTGTAAGTCTTTTCTTATGAAAACTTGAAATGTTTTTTATCTGCACATTGAAAAATCTAGCCAACAACTTTAGTTGTAGTGAATTTGATTCAAATTGTTGAATTTTGGAGAGTTTTCAAATTATATTCTAAAGGCGGGAAGAGAAGTGTTTTTGGGGCTATTCAAAAAAAAAAATGTGATTTTGTTTGTTAACACTATTGAAATATGCGAAGAGGGTTAGCATAATAATGTTCATTGTTTGTTGAATTTTGGGGAGTTTTCAAAATATATTCCAAACACATGAAAATTTGGGCTAATCTCACATTTTTTTTGGGTGATTTTCTTTTTCGTAATTGTTGGAATATGCAAAGAGGGCTAGCATAATAGTGTTCATTGTTTGAATTTGTCTCCTAGATGCATTTTTGTGATGTACCCAAATCCCATGTTGGGCTACATCACTGAACCAAATTGACATAACATCACTTTGATACCATTTTAATATGAATGCATACACGCATCATGACAAAAACGACTCATGCAACTATCAATAATTTTAAAATCATGAATGCATAGTACTTAAACACACATAGCAACATTCATTTTAATATGAATGCATACACGCAACATGACAAAAATGACTCATGCAACTATCAATAATTTTGAAATCATAAATGCAGGTTGTTTTAACACACATAGCAACATTCAAACATATAAAACAATAAATAAACACAACATTCAAGCACTGCAATAACATAGTAAATAAGAGCAACAACCAGAACACTTATCTTTATAAATATTTACACAAACGATCATAGACGACCGACATTCCACCCAACCATAGACATTGATGCTCAAGTTCTCTCAACAACAGGTCACCCCAAGCTGGGGCTATGTATCCACAAGGATGAATAAGCTCCTATGGTTGGATAATGTCCACTCTAATAGCTCAATACCCAGTAAATTCATAGTGATGTGACTCCTACAACAATTCCAACTACTCAACTCTCTTCCCCATTAATCTGCACAACCCAAGGGATGATATTTCCTTCTCTGCACCACAGTCCCTTAGAAAATCTCCATCTCCTCCAAAGCTCCAAAATAGATTGGCCAGGAATCTCTTGACTAGAGGCTCAAATAAATCCAATTGTAAATGGAGTCCTCACAACAGCCTTTACGCAGGCTCTTGGGTAAATTTCTCACAAAAATATCATAATGGGCATGATAACCTAGTTCTTAGCATAAATCACAACTCTCTCATTGTTTTTTTCACACACAGTACGGTTTCTCCTCTCTTTAGCACTAAAACTCTATTTTCCCCCTATTCTTGTTGTCCCAAAAATCAACTCCCCTTTCCTACTTGAATTTTTTTCCTTCTCTTTTCTCTCATGCATGTTTGACTCTCACAATTACCCAAAATGATTGTACATTTAGCCTATGCTTCAATAAATAGGTGAGTTGACTCCCTCACCCATCCTCTTACATGTATTGAATGATACAATTATCATCATGAGTGTACTCATCCCATGCTCTCTTAACTAGGTGAGATGGTTCTATGACCCAACCTCTTACATGCAATGGTTTTTAATAAGTCAAAGCATGATTATATGGTAAATGACTGAATGATTTAGGAAAATAGCATGGGATTATAAGCACGTGGAATCCCTTCAAAACCCCCCTTTTGGCCCCCTCTCTTGTGGAATCATAGCGCCCCATGACTCTGTCCTTGTTCATCTATACTCGGTGGTGTATTTCTGTAAGACCTTAAATTCAGGGCCTCAAAATAAATAAATTTATCCTAAACTCCTATTGAAATGGCTGTAACTTAGTTTAGAATTTTTCTTTCATGCAATAAAAAAATTGGTAAATAGATGGTAAATTGACAACATGATAAATTTGACAACATTATAACAACAACAACATAATAACAAACCAACTAGTAAAATACCTACCTTGACCTGCAAGTTGGTTGATGTAGCCCCAGGTTCACTTGTTCTTGTTCTTGCTCAAACTGACCAACTGAATATTAACCTCCCAACCAACTAGGAACAACCTCTCTAGCTCCCTAGCTCCAGAAATCCTTGCGGTTTCCTGGCCCCCAAGCCCAAAGTTCCTAGCAACAACAGTGCCCATGTGAGAGTTCCCAAAACAAATTGTTCTTCCAATTTCCTCCTCTTTTTTAGAATTTCATCCACCTTCCTCTTTCCCCCAAATTTTTCCAAAACCAAAGACCCCCTCTCCAAGTCCTATTCCCCCTCCTTATCCCATTCCCAACTGCCTTATCCCCTCATTAATTTTCCCAACAGCCTTATCCCCCCATTAATTATTCACCTACCTTTTTAACAATAAAATAAAATAAGGACTCATGAAATTTATTTTAATAATTAATTAAACTTAAATTAACAACTATGATAAATGAATAATCAAATTGGGTTGTTACATACACCCGCCCTTCAAGAAACTTCATCATGAAGTTAAAGTAATTTACAATACAATGGTAATGACACATGATTCATACATCCACATCAAATAAACAACATCATCAATTTAAAACACTTATACATACTAGTGTACATGTGCAAGGCATGCATGTGTAGCTAGCACATACAGGACTCACACATGTACTAATGACAATAATTATCACACCTAAAGTAATTATTTTATGTGTCCAATCCAATCCACAAGACCATTCATTTCATAAAAGATGGTAAACCGTTTAAAATGCTCGCAAAATCCCTCAATTATAATAATTTAGCACAAGCAACATTCACTTAGAAATTGTTGTTCAGTCAAGCAATTATAAATATACATATATACATATTTTTCAAAAGGAGGAAATCAAGAAATTCTACTATAAGGTGAAAGTCCCACACACTCTCAACTACTTTTAGTCATCCGTCCTCCATAACCTACTTCCATCTTCCATCTCTATCCTTCCTCTGATGGACTATCTTGGAGTGTCAACTATATTTACCTAACTCTCGATAGAACCCGTAAGCAGAAGTGTCAACTCTCTCGACCAAGCTTCCCGAACAGGCAACTGGCAGTCATCATCACATGTCTAGGGGAGCGTGAGCTAACACCGTCCTCTAATGACTCTGGGTTTCAGAGGATACACGGTGGGAAATTCCTCCACCACTCCTAATAGAACTAGGGTCAACACCCTACCATGGACCATACAATGACACTGTGTTGCTGGGAATTTTGTCATCGTATGTTCAGTTTTAGGCAGTCTCACCACTTGAAAAAACTTGCACTTGTCCACATATCATAGCAATGCATTTGAACCAACATAATTTCACATACAAAGATTCATAACATATTGTTTCTCGGTTGATGTTCACGACATCAACCTTTTATTATCATTATCCTTGGTTATTTCATAGCCCATTGACCTGCAGATTGGTCTATAACACAAACTCATACATATCCATGCATTATCATCATGTAAATGCATTTAATCATAATTTCAATCTAGTATCCATGTACCAACAACTTTAATTGTCAAAATTTTCAAGTTAGAAATAGATTGCATAATATCCATTCTTGTCAATGGCTATGCAAGAAATCCAAACAAGTTTGTCACACCTTTCGACTTTCATTGTGCACATGGAATTGAAATTTCAACATCATGCTCAAATCAAATGTTAATGTTGATTTTATAATATGGAAATTGAGATGATATGGTAATGATGGTTTGTCAAATTAGTGAAAGTAAAGTGTAGATATTTTCATTAGAGTTAAAGTTTTTATCAATGATGTTTATGTATGTGGACATGAGAGGTTATGTAATAATTCAACATAGGTATAAGTCTTTGGCCTATGCAATGGAATATATATCTTTCAATGTTTTTCATATTCTTGTGATTTTGTCATTTTAAGTTATCTAATGGTTTAAAGAAGTTTTTTTTTTAATTTAATTAAATAAAATAAGATTTAATAATTTATAAATGACAATAACAATTTAGAAAAAATAAAAAATATTATTTGAACTTACAAATTAATTAGTTTGTTGGGAAAAACTTTCCTTCATAATTGGTACATAGAAAGAGAATGGTCATTGTTATTAATAGGAATTGGTTAATGTTGTCAAGATAAGGTGAGTTGATAAAAGTCATGGGTTTTTTTAAAATATAGATCTTTGTTCAAACACCATAGAGGAAATGCTTAGTAGGTGAGTAGGTTGGAAAAATGTAGTAATATGTATAGTGATAATGCAACATGGGTTTTAGAACTCCCTATAAAAATAAAAATAAAATTCTTTATCATTATAAAAAAAAAAAATTGTTAAAAAGAAAAAAAATCATTGTATATAAATTGTTACATACTAAAAAAAAGTTAAGAATGTGAAACCTAGATTTTGAAATGCAACACTTGTTTTAAAGCATAAAAGATTTATATTGTCATTCTAAAATATTTATTGGCTTCCCACACTATTCTAGGTTTGATATTCAATATTTAACTCATACATCTTGAAACATAGATTCAAGCTTTGATATACAATGTTTAAGCCTTCCTCTGTATATAAAGGACTATCTACGGATTTTTCTTGTCAGAAGCCTCAAACCGAATTGGTTTCTTTTCAATACCTATAGTGGATCAACGTTTTTCTAACTCTCTTGTTTGAGGGTCGTGCATATTAATAGGTTTTTATTTTCCCTCTTTTTCTTTTGAATTTCGATTTTGTGTAGCAAATTGATTATAGGCTATTGAACACTCTAACAATGCTAAATATTTTGTATCCTCTAATAGGTTTGAAAGAATCAATGCACTTTCCTAAGTTGAAATGTATGATTCATGCCTCCTCTTCATCCCCCTAATGGATTCATTTGGTAAAGAGACTAGTTGTAGATGTAATACTCTAGTTTTGATCCCTAGATTATTAATGTATAAGTATATGATGGAATAGTTATAAACCAAACATATATGAATTGTAAGTTGTACATTGAAAAATAATATACACACACTAATGGCTACAGACGAAGAAGGACAAAGAATAGAGGGCTAAGAGTCTGTGAGTGGGGAAAGAAATGGGGCTTATGGTGGGCTAAGTGAGAATAAGATTATTTTATTGTTACCCTAAGTTCTCTAACCTTAGGTTAATTAAATATTTTCTTTATGATTATCCTTAGTCTTTTTACCTTGGGATTAGTTGCCAAAATGAGATACATGTCCTTCCTATGAAGGCACGTGGTATCTCTTAAATGAAAATATATTCTATGATTTTTGGCATGCAAAGAGGTTCTTGTCCATCATTCTTCATTTTTCTTCCTTTAGTTTTCAGATTTGAGCTTAAGATACCATAGTTTTATAGCCATAAAAATATTAAGAATTATAGCTATGATATTATGAGGAAAAACATGACTAAGTTCATGGGTGTTTGTTGAGATAAAAGAGGAAATTAATTATAGCTGAAAATTTTGTTTTTCTTAGCATGGAGATTTCCTAGACAACCTATGTTGGAGCCCTGAAGGGAAGCGAGATAGCCCGAGGAATTGTTTAGTAGAGAAGGGGATTCCATTTCTTAGATTGTGTAGGTTGAGGGGGGAGAGGGTTGATTGATTGGCACTGATGTAGTCAGAAGTTGTCTTGGAATTTTTGGGAATTGGACTATGTGAGATAAATTAGAGCCAATCCATAGGAATTCACCATTATGGATTCATAGCCTCATCTTAGGGGTGACCTTTGTTATAGAGATATTAGGTGTAACAAAGAGCCTATGGTTGGTTAGAGCCTATGTTTACCACCAAAGGAAAGAAATCAATGACATTGATAACATATGCCTTGAGCACCACTCACCACGATGTTATTACATATGTCGTGAGCACTACTCACCACAATGTTATACCTTGTAACTTGATTTGCCAATGTATTGTTATAATATACCTTCGTGTGTAAGGCATTTTCTTGGCTCTCATTTGATATTATGTTATAGATATACAATATGTGCAAGTAATTTGCTTGGATTATTCATAGTGAAACATATAAGCATCATCTTACTTTTATATTTGAGTAATTATTTATTCTTTTCCAAAAGTTTAGGTATTATTGTACTGAGTTTAACATTAACTTTAATATATATATATAATATTAACCAAATAATTTATTTGAATTCAACATTAATTTTAAATTAATTAAATTTTTCAAAACTTAATATTAACCCAATAATTTATTTGTTTTTATAAAATATTGAAAATATTTTATATATTATTTTATTGGTTAATAAGTTTGAAATTTTATAGCTACGCTGGCTTCATCCTTATTAACATTTACAAATTTCTTTTTATACAATATTTTAAACTTTACAAATCCACCACATGATTTGTCTTCCACTTATTTTGATTGTGGAATTTAATGCAAATAATTTTTTAGATTCAACTAAATTACATGGGCACACCAATTCTTAATAATAAATAACCTAGAAATCATTCATATAAATTATGAACCAACATAATTTCACATACAAAGATTCATACTATATTGTTTCTTGGTCGATGTTCATGATATCAACCTTTTATTATCATTATCCTTTGGCTATTTCATAGCCCATTGACTTGCATATTGGTCTATAACACAAACTCATACATATCCATGCATTATCATCATGTAAATGCATTTAATCATAATTTCAATCCGGTATCCACGTACCAACAACTTTAATTGTCCAAATTTTCAAGTTAGAAATAGATTGCATAATATCCATTCTTGTCAATGGCTATGCAATAAATCCAAACAAGTTTGTCACACCTTTTGACTTTCATTATGCACATGGAATTGAAATTCCAGCTTCATGCTCAAATCAAATGTTAATGTTGATTTTATAATATGGGAATTGAGATAATATGATAATGATGGTTTGTCAAATTAGTGAAAGTAAAGTGTAGATATTTTTATTAGAGTTTAAGTTTTATCAATGATGTTTATGTATGTGGACATGCCAGATTATGTAATAATTCAACAGAGGTATAAGTCTTTGGCCTATGCAATAGAATATATATCTTTCAATGTTTGTCATATTCTTTTGATTTTGTCATTTTAAAGTATTTAATGGTTTAAAGAAATTGTTTTTAAATATAATTAAATAAAATAATATTTAATAATTTACAAATGACAATAACAATTTAGAAAAAATAAAAAGTATTATTTAAACTTACAAATTAATTACTTTATTGGCAAAAGCTTTCCTTCATAATTGGTACATAGAAAGAGGATGGTCATTGTTATTAATAGGAATTGGTTAATGTTTTTAAGATAAGGTGAGGTGATAAAAGTTGTGGGTTTTTTTAAAAAATATAGATCGTTGTTCAAACATCATAGAGGGCTTGCTTAGTAGTTGAGTAGGTTGGAAAAATGTAGTAATATGTATAGTGATAATGCAACATGGGTTTTAGAACTCCTTATAAAAATAAAAATAAAATTCTTTATCATTATTAAAAAAAAATTGAACTCCTTATAAAAATAAAAATAAAATTCTTTATCATTATTAAAAAAACATTGTTAAAAAGGAAAAAAAAATCATTGTATATAAATTGTTACATACTAAAAAAAAAGTTAAAAATGTGAAACCTAGCTTTTGAAATGGAACACTCGTTTTAAAGCATAAAAGTTTTATATTGTCGTTCTAAAATATTTATTGGCTTCCCACACTATTCTAGGTTTGATATTCAATATTTAACTCATACAACTTGAAACATAGATTCAAGCTTTGATATTCAATGTTTAAGTCTTCCTCTGTATATAAAGGACTATCTATGAATTTTGCTTGTCATAAGCCTCAAACCAACTTAGTTGCTTTTCAATACCTATAGTGGATCAACATTTTTCTAACTCTCCCGTTTGAGGGTCATGCATATTAATAGGTTTTTATTTCCCCCCTTTTTCTTTTGAATTTCAATTCCGTGTAGCAAATTGATTATAGGCTATTGAACACTCTAACAATGCTAATTATTTTGTATCCTCTAATAGGTTTGAAAGAATCAATGCACTTTCCTAAGTTGAAATGTATGATGCATGCCTCCTCTTCATCCCCCTAATGGAGTCATTTGGTAAAGAGACTAGTTGTAGATGTAATACTCTAGTTTTGATCCCTAGATTATTAATGTATAAGTATATGATGGAATAGTTATAAACCAAACATATATGAATTGTAAGTTGTACATTGATAAATAATATAAACACACTAATGATTATAGATGAAGAAGGACAAAGAATAGAGGGCTATGAGTCCGTGAGTGGGGAAAGAAATGGGGCTTATGGGGGGCTAAGTGCGAATAAAATTATTTTGTTGTTACCCTAAGTTCTCTAACCTTAGGTTAATTAAATATTTTCTTTATGATTATCCTTAGTCTTTTTACCTTGGGATTAGTTTCCAAAATGAGATACATGTTGTTCCTATGAAGGCATGTGGTATCTCTTAAATGCCAATATATTCTATTATTTTTGGCATGAAAAGGGCTTCTTGTCCATCATTCTTCATTTTTCTTCCTTTATTTTTCAGATTTGAGCTTAAGCTACCATAGTTTTATAGCCATAAAATTATTAAGAATTATAGCTATGATATTATGAGGAAAACTATGACTAAGTTCATGGGTGTTTGTTGAGATAAAAGAGGAAATTAATTATAGCTGAAACTTTCATTGTTCTTAGCATGGATATTTCCTAGACAACCTATGTTGGAGCCCTGAAGGGAAGCGAGATAGCCCGAGGAATTGTTTAGTAGAGAAGGGGATTCCATTTCTCAGATTGTGTAGGTTGAGGGGGAAGAGGGTTGATTGATTGGCAATGATGTAGTCAGAAGTTGTCTTGGATTTTTTGGGAATTGGAATATGTGAGATAAATTAGAGCCAATCCATAGGAATTCACCGTTCTGGATTCATAGCCTCATCTTAGAGGTGACCTTTGTTATAGAGAGATTAGGTGTAACATATAGCCTATGGTTGGGTGGAGCCTATGTTTAACACCAAAGGAAAGAAATCAACGTCACTGATAACATATGCCTTGAGCATTACTCACCATAATGTTATAACATATGTCGTGAGCACTACTCACCACAATGTTATACCTTATAACTTAATTTGACAATGTATTGTTATAATATACCTTCTTGTGTAAGGCTTTTTCTTGGCTCTCATTTGATATTATGTTATAGATATATAATATGTGCAAGTATTTTACTTGGATTATTCATAGTGAAACATATAAGCATCACCTTACCTTTATATTCGAGTAATTATTTATTCTTTGCCAAAAGTTCAAGTATTATTGTAATTAGTTTAACATTAATTTTAAAATTATTTTTAAATTTTTAAATATAATATTAACCAAATAATTTATTTGAATTCAACATTAATTTTAAATTAATTAAATTTTTCAAAACTTAATATTAACTCAATAATTTATTTGTTTTTATAAAATATTGAATATATTTTATATATTATTTTATTGGATAATAAGTTTGAAATTTTATTGCTAAGCTCGCATAATCCTTATTAACATTTACAAATTTCTTTTTATACAATATTTTAAACTTTACAATTCCACCACATGATTTGTCTTCCACTTATTTTGATTGTGGAATTTAATGCAGATAATTTTTTAGCTTCAACTAAATTACATGGTCTCACCAATGTTTATTAATAAATAACCTAGAAATCATTCACATAAATTATGAACCAACATAATTTCACAATATACAAAGATTCATACCATATTGTTTCTCGGTCGATGTTCATGACATCGACCTTTTATTATCATTCTCATTTGGTTATTTCATAGCTCATTGAACTGCATATTGGTCTATAACACAAACTCATACATATCTATGCATTATCATCATGTAAATGCATTTAATCATAATTTCAATCTAGTATCCACGTACCAACAAATTTAATTATCAAAATTTTCAAGTTAGAAATAGATTGCATAATATACATTCTTGTCAATGGCTATGCAAGAAATACAAACAAGTTTGTCATGCCTTTTGACTTTCATTGTGCACATGGAATTGAAATTCCATCTTCATGCTCAAATCAAATGTTAATGTTGATTTTATAATATGGAAATTGAGATAATATGGTAATGATGGTTTGTCAAATTAGTGAAAGTAAAGTGTAGATATTTTTATTAGAGTTTAAGTTTTATCAATGATGTTTATGTATGTGGACATGCCAGGTTGTGTAATAATTCAACATAGGTATAAGTCTTTGGCCTATGCAATGAAATAGATATCTTTCAATGTTTTTCATATTCTTGTGATTTTGTCATTTTAAGTTATCTAATGGTTTAAATTTTTTTTTTTAAATATAATTAAATAAAATAAGATTTAATAATTTATAAATGACAATAACAATTTAGAAAATATAAAAAGTATTATTTGAACTTACAAATTAATTACTTTATTGGCAAAAGCTTTCCTCCATAATTGGTACATAGAAAGAGGATAGTCATTTTTTTTAGTAGGAATTGGTTAATGTTGTCAAGACAAGGTGAGTTGATAAACAAAGACCATTTAGTGCAGTGGAGACTTAATTGGTCCCAATCGGTGTCGACAGATATGATGGGATAAGTCGGAAGCTTCTCCAATGGAAGATGATCATTTGTAGGGTGACCTTACTGAGTGTTACAGGGTGGCCATTTTGAGTGTTACAGGTTTTCAAACCTTCACTCTTTAACTGTTGGCGAGTTTTTTGAGTTTTAGGCATCTTTTTTGTCTCTTCTTTGGAACCTATTTACTTGGTAACAGACTCTGCAACTTGACAGTCTTTGGAACTATTCTACTGGGTTTCTCGGTGCTAGGTTTATCTATCTTCACATTGTTTTATGAACTTGTTGTTTTGGCAGTTTCTTTTCCTTCTTGGGGTTACATTTCAGTCTTTTAGTGACGTTGTGATTGGGTTATTGCATTTACTAGGATTCGAATGGAAAGATTTCATTTCATTGGGAGTGTTATCATTTTCTGACATCTTGTCTTCCTTGGGATTAGTCCTCCTATTTTTTTCTTTGAATAGTGAGTTTTTTTTTAGGTTTCTCTATGGACCTGGGAATGAATGTTGGTGTTACTCAAGACGTCACGTTGCTCATGGACCCACAGGATGAGGAAGAGTGGCATAGGATAGGACTTTTCAGTAGGACTAACATGGCTGGGACACCTTCTGGGCCTTCATCCTTTATTAATATTTCTTTGCCCTTTTCCAGTGTTTTTGAGGTTTCTAAAGGCCCTCGGGCTTCTGGTAAATGCCAGGAACATTCCTTTTTATTCCCTTCATTGCTTGGTGGTGGTCCTACTGTAAATTCTCTTCCTCAGGCTCCTTTTCATCCTAAGGAGTTGATGCTTCACTATAGGAAAGGATTTAAAGGTGGAGCACTGGATGGCCCGATTAGTACCTCTTTACTAAACGGTCCACAGATTGGGCTTAAGAAAAATTGTGGAAACCAAAAAAGAAGGTGAGGAGAATGGTTTTATGAGTGGATGTAGGCCTAGAAGAAACTTGTAGGCTAGGGATGTGTGGGTTGGTAGGAAGGCTCTCCTATGCTTATCTTTCAGATTGCTCAATCTTTGTCTGGATGCAAAAAACCTGGAAACCCATCCTTGGATACTCGCTTGAGAAACATTATCTCACGAAAGGGTGGATGGGGCTATCTGCAGAACACCAGAGAATGTCACCTTATTATTGGATATATTATGGATACTGTGGGGGAGCTCTTTAATGTTGAAAAGGTGGAGGGTCGCCTTTGACCCTGCTACTGATTACCTCCAACTTAGGAACCTATGGTTTTTATTGCCTGCACTTCCCCTGCATCTTTGGAATGAGGGGGATCTGAAGGCTGTTGGAAATTATCTAGGGAGTTTTATTACTCTGGATATCTCATCTTTGGCATCACTTGCAATAAAAATGGGCAGGTTAATGGTGGAGATCAATCGACATGAAGGACTGCCTGAAGTGTTGGACATTGAATGGAGAGGCCGCCATATTAAACAACGTCTAGATTATCAAGGCATCCCTTTCAGATGTAATTGGTGTCATTGTATTGGCCACCTTCAAAGGGACTGCCCCGGTAAAGTCACTGAGGAAAAGTCTTAAGACTCCTTGATCCAGGAAGACCCCCCAACTTATATGGATGAAGATGCATCATTAGGGGTTGTTCCTTCCTTCTCTGCAACAACGTCTGAGCACTTTTCGGAACCTTCAAGCTCACTTTCAGGTAAGATTAAATAGTACTTCCCTTCACTCTTTTATTCATTATTTGAGTGGGAAAAGGAAGAATTTGATTCTTTCGAATGGTTGTTATGATCAACTACCTTTTCTAAAGGGGTAGCTGAGGGGTCACAAGCTACTACTAGTCTTGGTAAGGATAAAATGGATGAGGAGAGACCCTACTGTATTGATAATGACTTACTTGCAACAAGTCATGCTGCCTCTCCCTCCTTCACAAATATAGTTTTCCCCTCCTTTCCAGACACACTAGGGGGTGAGGCGAGAGAGCTCGAGATGCTTCACAGTCCTGCCATCCCTGTATTAAATGACTCATTATTGGAGGTGGGTTTCAGAGAACCAGAAGAGGAAACGAGTTTTCTCAATACTGTTATAGAATCTATGATCCCATTTATTAAGGATTATGAACATGCCATTAAAATTCCTACTTATATGGGGATAAAATGCATCGATCATGAAGAGTCTTCTAGGATTAATAGTTCCACGAACAAACCGGCTAGTCAGGGAAGAGATTTTTCATGGTCGAGGGGTTTAGGAGTTGAGATCTCTCCTATCAAAATGAGAAGCAGCCGGAAAAATCAGTCACAAAACTCAGTGCAAATTACTGAAGCAACCCCTTCTTCTAGTGAAACTGGGCCTCTTAAAGTAGTGAAATCCTTGGCGAGGAAAAAATAATGTTATTGCTCTCCTTAAATATTCGAGGGATTGGAGGCACACTCAAAGTTGCTTCCATTCAGTGCTTGTTGACACTCACTCGACCTGAAATAATATTTTTCCAAGAAACTTTAGTTACTGCTCATAAATCGAGAGAATTTTTACTTTCCTTCAGACCAGAGTGGGCGGTTTGTTTGGTAAGTTCTGTGGGCACTTCCCATGGATTACTTGCAGTGTGGGACCCAACTTTGTTTGATTTGTCTCCTTATCTTATGGTGGGGGGCATTTTATTATCAAGCAGGAGTAACTTCAACAATCGGGAGGTCACCTTACTCAATGTATATGCTGCATGTACCAACCAGATCTCTTTCTAGAAAGTTGTGGAAGGCAATGGTTTACTCAATATGAAAAAATTAATTTTGGCAGGGGACTTTAATATCCTCCTTTCTCCTGAAGAGGCATGGGGGGGGAATAGAACTAGGCTAGTGGATGAATATTACAATGAGATTTTCACAACAAAGCAACTAATCGATATTAAACTGGCGAAACTGGTGCCAACCTGGAGAAATGGCTGCTAGGGGCAGGAAGCCATTGCAAGGAGACTAGACATGTGTTTAGTAGCTAAAAGTATTTTAATGGACAATGGTTCTTATAGGTCATGGGTCGAGTTTCCTTTTGTTTCCAACCATGCCCATGTGCTCTTACAACTAAATTTGTCGCCTGCATATAAAGATTTTCCTTTTAAATTTAATGAACAGTGGTTTGGTGATAAGGATTTTGCGGATTTAGTGGAAAGAGTTTGGAAAGACCCGACTTATATTTCAGAAACAGGGAATCAGAAGAGATTAATCTGGAAGTTACAGGATCTTAAAAGTTTTACTAAAAAAATGGAACAAAGACCTGAAGGAAATTCACAAAGAAAAAATGTTGTCGATTGAAGCAAAAATTAAAAAATTCAGTGATATCTTGAGTGTTGACTTTAACAATCTAGGAGCAAAAGAACTATTGAGTTCTCCAGAAACTGAGAGAAATAAGATTTTAGGAAAAGAGGAACAACACTGGCGGTTGCGTAGCATGGCACAATGGATGCCAGGCGGGTATAGAAATATGAAATTTTTTCATAAGATCGCTAGTCAAAACAGAGTCAAAAAGCATATTTGGGAAATAGAAAAGGAAGATGGTGTTTTGGTGAAGGATCAGGTGGGAATTAAAAATGAAGCAGTCCATTATTATAAGAAGTTTTATAGGGCATCCTCCACAATGAACATAGAAGAACAATGTAAACTGATAGACATTTTTCCTTTAATGGCCACTGAATAAGAAGCGAATACATTGTAGAACCCTACCACTTTGGAGGAATTGAAACTGGTTCTATTTCAGTGTAAAAAGGAAAAAAATTCGGGTCCGGACAGATGGACAACAAAGTTTTTCATCTATTTTTTTTTATCTTGTCGGAGAGGATATGTTAGAAATGGTGGAAGAGTCAAGAATCTTAGGCAAAATTGTCGGTGGCCTAAATTCAACTTTTTTGAATTTGATCCTGAAGGCCAACAATCCAAAATCCTTCGAGGAGTTTCATCCTATTACCTTCTGCAACTTGTGTTACAAGCTTATTTCTAAGATTATTGCCTCTCGTATCAAACCTTTCTTGTCGAAGTCAATCTCTCTTGAACATATGAGATTCCTGGAAGGAAAACATATTCAAGACGCCATTGGTACAACCTATGAAAGCCTTCATAGTATTAATAAGAAGAAGCTAAAATCCCTTGTCCTAAAACTAGACTTAAGGAAATCCTACAACTGCATTGATTGGGACCTTCTTAGAATGATCCTCCTGGAGATCGGGATGGGATTACTTTTGGCCAATTGGATCATGGCTGATACCACCTCTTCATCCTTTGATGTCCTTATAAATGGGGAAGCTACTGATTTCTTCAGAAGCAGAAGGGGGAACACGCAGGGGTGCCCATTATCACGTCTTCTTTTCATACTTATCATGGAGGGCCTCATTTTATTATTGAAAAAGAGTCAAGTGGAGGGATCTATCTCAGGATTAAATATTGCTAGACTGACCAAAATTTTACATCTTCTGTTTGTGGACGATATCCTCATTTTATCCAATGCAAGCCTAGTGGAGTGGAGAGAGATCGACAAACTGATTTCACTTTTCTGTAAATCCTCTGGCCTCGCAGTGAAATTATCTAAATCAATAGTCCATCATGCAGGCCTTTCAGAACCTGAACTGGGTGAGTTAAATATGTCCTACATTATACTTTCAACGACCTTTCTAATGTGTTCTGTTATCTGGGATATTTCTTGAAGACTGGTGCACATTGAGCAACAGATTGGGGATGGATTGTTACTAAAATCAAAAAAACAAATCAACCACTGGTGTAACAGGTGGCTCTCATTGGTTGGGAGATATATCTTGGTTAAATTTGTTCTAGAAGGACAAACAATATATTGGATGTCCATGGAAGCCTTGCCTCATTCGGTCCTATCCAAAATTAGGAAATTAATTTTCGATTTTTTATGGAACGATCACCAAGACAAACAACGGGTTCACCTTTGTAGCTAGGAGGTGATCTCAAGACCCAAAAGGATTGGGGGTTGGGGCATTCACAACTTAAATTTGTTTAATCTGGATTTAAATTCAGTCACTCCATGGCACATCTTAACACAGTAGAGTCTTTGGCACAATGATATCAGAGATATATATCTTCATAATTCCTCGCTTATTAACTGGCTCATGAGACCAAACCAAAGCACAATTTCAGCATCAAGAATTCGAGTAAGTATCCTCTGCGCGCTCCCGATCATCCTACATTGGATTACATGGATTCCAGGGAATGGAACACATATTAAAGTTGGTTGTGACAGGATATTGGGATTGGGGACTAAATCGCTTCTAAGCGTTGATCTATTGAATGCTCTCAATATTAAACAGGTTACTTACCTTTCTCAAGCCATAAAGATGCAGGAGAATTTCATTAATCCTGATCGTTGGAGAACAAGCGACGAGTTGGGATTACAGGGTGCTCAAGAAACTGAATGGTCAACATTCATTAAAGAAATATGTGGAGAGGGGATTACTTTGTCAGCTTTTAAAAAAGACGAATTGAGATGGGATGGAGGTGACCGGTTGGGGGATTTCTCAGTCACAAATTGCTACAATGCAATTCGTTCCACTCAACCATTGTTGATTTGGAGCAGCTGGAAGGTCGATTGTTGGAAGTGGTGTACCCAATTAAAAATTATTTTTCTCTTCTTACTGGCCACCGAAAATAAAATACTCACCTAGAGCGTTCTTCTTAAGAAAGGGTGGATAGGGCCGGGACTTTGCTTTCTGTGCAAAATGAATTCGAAAGATACTTCTCATATTTTCATCCACTGCAACTTCACAAAGAGAGTGTGGGCTCATCTTTCTCAGCGGTTAAAATCAAACTTCGGATGGAATGACTCTACTTTAGACTAGTGTATTCAGCTGTTAAAATCAAACTTCAGATGGAATGACTCTACTTTAGACTAGTGTATGGAAGCGTGGTTACTGAACATATCGATGCCTAAGATTCTCCCATTAATAATGACTTGGCATATCTGGAAGGAACGTAATTCAAATATATTCTAAGGGAAGCAACCTACGGTAACCACTGTGGTATTCAATATCCTTGGAGCACTCACAAAAAAACCTTGAGATAGTGATTCTCAGGCTCTAAGAATAAACCTTTTTTCAGAATTCAAGGTTATACAATGGATTTTTTTGATGGGGCAGCGGAGGCAGGGGGGTCCAGATGTGGGGCAGGAGGTACACTGAAATGTACTGAGGCACTGGATTACAGTTGATAATTAAACTATGGTGCAAGAACCAACACTAAAGCAGAATTAATGGGAGCTTGGGCAACACTTACGATAGCAAGACTTCTAGAAATTCAAAATCTGCAGGTCATGGGGGATTCCAAAGTGATCATTGATTAGCTTAATTCAAAAGGAAATATTCAAGCCATCAATCTCGAAGTATGGAAGAATAGGATAAGAGAGAATATGGCAGCCTTTCAAGGTATAAATTTCCATCATATATATAGGGAATCCAATAAGGAAGTTGATTTTCTTTCTAAGAGATCTCTTTCCTCGTCGAAAGGTAGACTTACATATTTCACTTGGGATGGAGAAAGTGAGGGACCAACCAATCATATAAATTTGTTCTAATAATTTTTATCCATTGAGTGAGTGTGGTTTTGATTTCTCGAGCAAGGACTGATCATGTAACGATCAACTTTTTTTTTTTTTTTTGATCGGACAAAGAAGTCATGTATTTATTTTTCAACATCATTTTCAATATCAGGTGCAGATTGTTAGAGACGGTTTGGAAGTTTTTGGAGGCCTTTTATTTAATAGTAGATAAGGATTAGTAAGGCTATGTATTAGTATTTTCACATTTTGATGAAGATGTAAATTTTTTTTATAATTAATATAATTTTTTGAGTGATTTTTCTATTGGAAAAAAAAAGGTGAGTTGATAAAAGTCGTGGGTTCTTTTTAAATATAGATATTTGTTCAAACACCATAGAGGACATGATTAGTAGGTGAGTAGGTTGGAAAAATGTAGTAATATGTATAGTGATAATGCAACATGGGTTTTAGAACTCCCTATAAAAATAAAAATAAAATTCTCATTATAAAACAAAATTGTTAAAAAGGAAAAAAAATCCATTGTATATAAATTGTTACATACTAAAAGAAAAGTTAAGAATGTGAAACCTATCTTTTGAAATGAACACTTGTTTTAAAGCACAAACGTTTTATATTGTCGTTCTAAAATATTTATTGGCTTCCCACACTATTCTAGGTTTGATATTCAATATTTAACTCATACAATTTTAAACATAGATTCAAGCTTTGATATTCAATGTTTAAGCCTTCCTCTATATATAAAGGACTATCTACGAATTTTTCTTGTCAAAATCCTCAAACCGACTTGGTTGATTTTCAATACCTATAGTGGATCAACGTTTTTCTAACTCTCTCGTTTGAGGGTCGTGCATATTAATAGGTTTTTATTTTCTCCCTTTTTCTTTTGAATTTCAATTCTATGTAGCAAATTGATTATAGGCTATTGAACACTCTAACAATATTAATTATTTAGTATCCTCTAAAAGGTTTGAAAGAATCAATGCACTTTCCTAAGTTTAAATGTATGATTCATGCCTCCTCTTCATCCCCTTAATGGAGTCATTTGGTAAAGAGACTAGTTGTAGATGTAATACTCTAGTTTTGATCCCTAGATTATTAATGTATAAGTATATGACATAATAGTTATAAACTAAACATATATGAATTGCAAGGTGTACATTGATAAATAATATAAACACACTAATGGCTACAGGCGAAGAAGGACAAAGAATAGAGGGCTATGAGTCCGCAAGTGGGGAAAGAAATGGGGCTTATGGGGGGCTAAGTGAGAATAAGATTATTTTATTGTTACCCTAAGCTCTCTAACCTTAGGTTAATTAAATATTTTCTTTATGATTATCCTTAGTCTTTTTACCTTGTGATTAGTTTCCAAAATGAGATACATGTCCTTCCTATGAAGGCATGTGGTATCTCTTAAATGAAAATATATTCTATGATGTTTGGCATGCAATGGGGTTCTTGTCCATAATTCTTCATTTTTCTTCCTTTAGTTTTCAGATTTGAGCTTAAGCTACCATAGTTTTATAGCCATAAAATCATTAAGAATTATAGCTATACTATTATGAGGAAAAATATGACTAAGTTCATGGGTGTTTGTTGAGATAAAAGAGGAAATTAATTATAGCTGAAACTTTCGTTGTTCCTAGCATGGAGATTTTCTAGACAACCTATGTTGGAGCCCTAAAGGGAAGCAAGATAGCCCGAGGAATTGTTTAGTAGAGAAGGGGATTCCATTTATTAGATTGTGTAGGTTGAGGGGTAAGAGGGTTGATTGATTGGCACTGATGTAGTCAGAAGTTGTCTTGGAATTTTTGGGAATTGGACTATGTGAGATAAATTAGAGCCAATCCATAGGAATTCACCGTTCTGGATTCATAGCCTTGTCTCAGGGGTGACCTTTGTTATAGAGATTAGGTGTAACAGAGAGCCTATGGTTGGGTGGAGCCTATGTTTTCCACCAAAGGAAAGAAAACAACGAAACTGATAACATATGACTTGAGCACTACTCACCACAATGTTATAACATTTGTCGTGAGCACTACTCACCACAATGTTATAACATTTGTCGTGAGCACTACTCACCACAATGTTATACCTTGTAACTTAATTTGCCAATGTATTGTTATAATATACCTTTCTTGTGTAAGGCCTTTTATTGGCTCTCATTTGATATTTTGTTATAGATATGCAATATGTGCATGTATTTTGCTTGGATTATTCATAGTGAAACATATAAGCATCACCTTACCTTTATATTTGAGTAATTATTTATTCTTTGCCAAAAGTTCAAGTATTATCGTATTGAGTGTAACATTAACTTTAAAATTATTTTTAAATTTTTAAATATAATATTAACCAAATAATTTATTTGAATTCAACATTAATTTTAAATTAATCAAATTTTTCAAAACTTAATATTAACCTAATAATTTATTTGTTTTTTAGAAAATATTGAAAATATTTTATATATTATTTTATTGGTTAATAAGTTTGACATTTTATTACTAAGCTGGCATCATCCTTATTAACATTTACAAATTTATTTGTATACAATATTTTAAACTTTACAATTCCGCCACATGATTTGTCTTCCACTTATTTTGATTGTGGAATTTAATGCAGATAATTTTTGAGCTTCAACTAAATTACATGGTCTCACCAATGCTTAATAATAAATAACCTAGAAATCTGTAATATACCAGATATAAAAAGTATGCAGAACAGAAATAAAATGCTAGAAATGGCAGAATAACGACAATATAACCAGAAAAATCACCACAATAACACTGAAATGATATAAGAATAACAACAGAAACAACACTTTGATTCTGGGAGCAATGTTCACGGGCCTCTTCGAGGTGGAAACCTCCAGTCGAGTAGAGCTCTATTACAATAATCTCCAAGCTAGGGTTCTCATACCCTCGACTCCTATTTATACTAAATATGTCTATCAAAAGAAGCATCTAGAGGAAGATCCTTCTAGAAGTGGAAGCTTCTATTAGGTCTTCTTACATTCGACTTATTCTATTTTATTGCAAGGCCTTATTAAAATAGACCTTTATTACATATGAATATATTGTTCTACCTATGTGCAGGTTAGGACCCTAACATGTCCTCCCCTTTAAAAACAACCTTGTCCTCAAGGCTTGAGGTGTGGAAATTGTTGTAGAATGGTAGTTGGTTCCCAAGTGGCATCTGCTGGAGTTGTATCTTTTCACTAGAATAAAACTTCCTTGATGGTTCTCTAATGCAGGCGACGCTCACACTGGTCCAAAATTGCTTGTGGTTGTAGCCAAATGGATCCTTCTTTGGCTAACTCGGGAAGGTTGGTTTGAATTTGGCAATTAGTTCCAATCACCTTCTTTAAGCATGAAACATGAAAAACAAGATGTAGCTTCAAATGATTGGGCAAAGCTAACTGATAGGCCACCTTTCCCACACGCTTGAGAATGGTATAAGGACCATAAAATTTGGGCATTAGCTTCTGACAATGCTTGACCTTGAGGGATTTTTTCTTGTAAGGTTGCAGTCGAAGAAACACCTGATCCCCTTCTGCAAATTGACGTTCGGAGCGACCTTGATCTGCTTGTTGCTTCATATGATTTTGTGCCATGACCAAATTCTCTTTGAGGCTATGGAGAATAGCCTCTCGAACTGTAAGTGTTTGGTCAACCGCCTGGACCTTTGAGACACCAGGTAAGTATGAGATAACTGAAGGTGGATCATGTCCATATACCACCTCAAAAGGAGTCATGCGTGTAGCTGTATGGTATGAAGTGTTTTACCACCATTCAGCTATGGGTAACCATTGAGCCCACTGATTTTTCTTTTCCGAAGCAAAACAACTCAAATATGTTTCCAAACACTTGTTGACAACTTTCGTTTGACCATCAGTCTGGGGATGATAAGTTGTGCTGAGATTCAATTGGGTGCCTTGTATCTTGAACAATTATTGCCAAAAATTGCTTGTGAAAGTTAGGTCACGATCAGAAACAATAGAGTGTGGCATGCCATGAAGCTTGAAGACGTGATCCATGAAAATTTGAGCCACTGCGGATGTTGTAAATGGGTGTTGAAGAACACAAAAATGAGCATACTTGGAAAGGAAATCAACAACCACCATGATGACTGATTTATTTCCCGATTTGGGTAAGATTGTAATAAAATCCATAGAGATATCCCTCCAAATAGCAGGTGGAATCGGAAGAGGTTGGAGTGTTCCCGGAGATTTGACTGTTTCTCCCTTGTTGCGTTGACACACATCACATTTAGTGACAAAATTACAAATATCCTGTTTCATACCATCCCAGAAAAAAGAAGGTTTGACCCTGTCATAGGTTTTGGTGAACCCGGAGTGCCCCGTTGTGGGTGTAGCATGAAGCTAAGAAAGTACCGTGGATTTAATCTTTGATTATTTACTTAAATAAAAACGGCCTTTGTATTGAAGCTCATCATGGAGCCAAGAGTACCCTGGGGAAGCTGGAGCATTGGACTGCAATTTTTGGATGAGATGCGAACTTTTGGGATCTTGTCGCCATTCCTGGTGAACGGCTTGGAGCCAATCTGGTACAATGAAGGAAAGAGAAAAAAGGGATCCTTCGTCTTCATATTTTTGGGAAAGTGCATCCACAACCACATTGTATTTGTCTTTCTTGTAAATGATCTCATAATCATATCCAAAGATCTTAGTCACCCATTTTTGTTGCTCCAGGGAGGAAATGTGTTGTTCCAGAAAATACTTGAGGCTTTGATGATCTGTCTTAATTTGGTAGCGTTTCCCCAATAGATAAGGGCACCACAGATCAACGACATGCAGAATAGCCAACATTTCCTTTTCATAGATTGAGTTGCCCAAATTTCTTTCAGATAGTTGCTTGTTGGTAAAGGCCAAAGGCTGACCCTCTTGCATAAGGACAGCACCAATTGCTTTCCCTGAAGAATCACATTCCAAGACAAAGGTCTTTGTGAAATTAGGAAGGGCCAGGACTGGAGTGGTGCACATGGCCATCTTCAAGGTTTGAAAATCTTGAGCAATGATTGGGGTCCAAGTGAAAGATTTATTTTTTAGGAGAGCAGTGAGAGGTACTGCAATCATTCCATAATTCTTAACAAACTTGCGGTAATAACCTGTTAAGCCCATAAATCCACTCAAGCTTTTGAGAGTCTTTGGGTGAGGCTAGTCTTGCATAGCTTCAATATTTTTAGGATCCACCCTGACGTCGTCCTTGCCAACCAGATGACCCAAGTACTCTACTTCTGAGGCGCCAAAAGAACATTTAGACTATTTCAGGAAAAGTTGGTGTTGAGAGAGTAGATGGAGAACTCGATCCACATGAGCAAGATGGTATGTCTAGGTTTTGCTATAGATGAGGATATCATAAAAAAAAACTAAGACAAAATGATGTAGAAAAGGACGGAAGACATGATTCATGAGGCTTTGGAAGGTGGAGGGGGAATTACACAAGCCAAAGGGCATGACCAAAAACTCATAGTGCCCCTCATGAGTTCTAAAGGAATTCTTTGGAATGTTTTCCTCTTTCATACGTATCTGGTGGTAGCCCGAACGAAGATCAAGTTTAGTAAATAATTGGGCGCCACTCAATTCATCTAGGAGGTCATCAATGACAGGAATGGGAAATTTGTCTTTAATGGTAATTTTGTTGAGGGCACGAAAGTCAGGACACATTCACCAAGAACCTTCTTTCTTCAGGACCATGACCATAGGAGAAGAGTAGGGGCTCATAGTACGGCGGATAACACCTGCATCAAGGAGTTCCTAGACCATTTTCTCAATTTCATTTTTTGGGGAAAAGGGGTGACGATACGGATGGATATTGGGAGGAAGGCTTCCGGGTACGAGGGGAATGGAATTATCATGAACACCATAGGAAGGAGGGAGTCCCTGGGAAGTGGAAAAGACCACTTGATGTTTAGAAAGGATGGCTTGGAGGTCTTGCGGCACCGAGGGTGTCTATGTTGCTTGTATGGCATGGAGTTGGGAAATAACACCAGAATGACCTTTTTTGAGTAG
>SNQJ01S0092210.1:0-11082 GCA_010110895.2 Picea sitchensis | reverse complement strand
GGAACCTTCAGCACCAGTCTCTGATTAGCACACTCATGGAAACAATTGAAGGATAACTAATCTTAACAGAGAACAAGACCCTATTTCCTTCCCAAAGCAGTAACCTTCAGCACCAGACTCTGATTAGCAAGCTTTCATAAATTCATCACACAATATTGCTAACTAAAATGATTAATAGTTACCCAAGCATGAACCACATGAAAACAATGTAACTTTCAGTAAAACAGAGTTCTTAACAAGGCAGAGTTCAGTAATGTTTCAGCAAAGCAGAATTCATTAAAGTAGTGTTCAGCAAGACATAAATTAATCAAGGCATAAAAAGAAATCACACCAACACACTATAAAACTAACGGGTGAATCTTGTGAAGAAGGTGGGCCCTCCCTTCTCACAAGATTCCCCTGGAACGAAGAGGCTAGAGAAGGATGATCAAAAAAGTCTTTTATTCATCTATCAATGTATCATATTACAATCTGAAAATGAAGTACGTCTTTCTCTGTAGAACTTTCTTAATACCCAGGAATTGGAGATCCTCTCGAATGATGATTTCCTCTTATTTAAAGAGGGAATCCCTTCGATACAATTGATAAAAAATTATAGGTGTATATTTGAGTCCTATTCTTAGTCAGATCGACTTTCTAAACCGGAATAGGATATCCTAGTCTCCCGCAACAGAATGCTATTACGAGTGTTGAGTGAGGTGTTGTTGTTACGGCTGGAGTAATATCTCTTCTTGTTATTGTTGTTGTATGTTGTTTCGGCATCGCAAATCGCGGGCTGTTTCAGCCACGGGATTTGCGTTCAAACTGTTTCAGCACTTCTCAGGCAACAACGATGGTTGATTCTTGGCTCATGGTGCAGTTGTTGTAGTCAATCTGTGTGAGTTGTTGTTGACCGCGGACTGTGTAACGAATTCCTCTGTGTTTCAACATCATTAACCATGGACTGTGTAGCATCTTCTGTGTTTCAGCATCGTCGGCCATGGACTGTGTAACAACTTCCTTTGTGTTTCATCATCGTGACCATGGACTGTGTAACAACTTCCTCAGCATCATTGATCATGAACTGTGTAACAGCTTCTGTGTTTCAGCATCGTCAACCATGGACTGTGTAACATCTTCTGTGTTTCAGCATCGTTGACCATGGACTGTGTAACAACTTATGTGTTTCAACATCGTCGACCATGGACTGTGTAACAACTTCTGTGTTTCAGCATCGTCGACCATGGACTGTGTAACAGCTTCTGTGAGTTGTTGTTTCAGCAACAGGCCTCAAATGTTAATCTGCAGTTTGAACTGTTTCAACACTTATACATTTTTAATCAATGGTTAAGTACGAGAGTGATGTAAAATTATATGCAAAACAGATTAAACGTATAGTAAAGAGAAGAGACGTTGTATACCTTTGGAAAGATAGGATAAAGTGATAATATGAGTTTAAATGTGAGTGAACAAGGGTGTAATGGTGGCAAAAAATATGGGCAAAAAGGTACATTGTGTGGTCCAAACAGTATATTTGTATATATGATGAATGGGAGAGGGCCAAGTGATGTAATATGTAGACATTGTACATTGGAAATAATAAAAATGAAATTTTAACAACCCAATTTGCTTATTCATTTATCATAGTTGTTAATTTAAGTTTAATTAATTATTAAAATAAATTCCATGAGTCTTTTTATTATTTTGTTATTAAAAATGTAGGTGAAGTAATTAATGGGGGAATAAGGCTGTTGGGAAAATTAATGAGGGGATAAGGCAGTTGGGAATGGGATAAGGAGGGGGAAGAGGACTTGGAGAGGGGGCCTTTGGTTTTGGGAAAATTTGGGGGAATGAGGAAGGTGGATGAAATTCTGAAATAGAGGAGGAAATTGGAAGAACAATTTTTTTTGGTAACTCTCACAGGGGCATGACTGTTGATGGGAAATTTGGGCTCGGGGGCTAGGAAACCACAAGGATTCTTGGAGCTAGGGAGTCGAATAGGCTATTCCTAGTTGGATGGGAGGTTAATATTTAGTTGGGCAGTTTGAGAAAGAACAAGAACAAATGAACCAAGGGCTACATCAACCAACTTGCAAGTCAAGGTAGGTATTTTACAAGTTGGTTTGTAATTATTATGCTATTGTTATAATTCTATCTAATTTATCATGTTGTCTATTTATTAGTTTATTTCTTGCATGAAAGAAAAATTCTAAACTAAGTTGCAGCCATTTCAATAGGATTTTAGGAGAAATTTATTTATTTGAGGCCCTGAATTTAAGGTCTTACATATGGTATCAGATCCCGGTTTCAAAACTGAAACCTAGGACTTACCCACCTACAACCTTGGAAAACACAACCCTGAATCAATTGGGTTGTTACAACTCAATTTGGGATGTTACAAAGAGCTTCACAAAAAATACACATGTTTAACATAATAACATGTATGCATCCAATGCTAAAGAACAAAATACAGATGCTTATGATTGTTTATTTTCTTAGAAAATAAATTAATATAAAATAAATTACCATGAAATCTCTCTTCAAGGAATAAAAATGTATCAATAAAAGTGTGAATTGAACCTTGAAATGTTAAGCATCCTGGGAAAATTAGGATTTAGTAGCCTTGAAAGATATTGTGATTCAGTATTGATATTGGGACCCCTAAATTTTGTCTGCAAATGATGGATCCAGGAGCCCAACCTCATGAACTGACAAATGTAACCTAAAAATCTTAAAGTTCTGACTAAAAACTGACAGTAGGTTGCCATATCATATGACATAATACACAATTACTGTTATTTCAGTGTGAATTTCTCCATTCATTTATGCCCAAACAACTGAAGGAGAAAAGGTTCCCGTGACTGATCCCTCTGTAGCAATGTGACTGATACTATGAGAAGTGCCTTGCAATGCTTTATTTATCTAAGTCTTAAAGTGGGTAACTAGCTTTATTTCAAGGCCATAAAGAGATATTTCGGGGGCTTTCTTTAAGGCTTTTGAGCAACATTTTTAGATTAAAAAGACTTACTCTGGAAAGGAAATAATACCATCCCCATTAGTATCAAACCACATGAATAACTCTGATTGAGGGAAATGAAGTTCTCCAGGTGATCGTTCCCCTCTCAAAGATCCATACCTGAGAATGTTACAATCTGGTGGTGGAAATACAAGAACTATTGCTCGCACTAGGTCAACAATCTCTCTGTAAGCCCTGGTCTGTTGAACTTGTCAATGACCGAAAGGATGTCCGCCGAGCATTGCATTCCACTGAGAAGAGATGAAAAACTGACTTTGACGCCTTCATTAGTGCCATATTTCTGAGCAGAAAACAACTTTTAATGACCCAAAATATAAAATGGCATCTTAGCTATTCGTCTTCGTAAATTTCAGACTGATCAGACTAGATTTGAAGGGAAACAAGGTAGATTGATATCGCTGCGAGTATATTAGGGCTTATTCTCTATTGCTTTGACGTATTACAAAATTGTTCTTGCCCAAAAGAGGCTATGATAAGCGTCGAAGGTCAGAGGCTCTCGATTTCGCCCATTGTTCTCGAAAGAGGAGGCACGATTGTGGACTCTGGAACTGTCATAACTCGGCTTGTCCCACAAGCATATAATGCCCTGAAAACTTCGTTTCGGATCAACACCTGAAATCTTCCCAGCGTGAAGCTATTTTCGATACGAGACACCTGCTACAACCTGTCTAGCTACAACTAGGTCAGGATTCCAACTATAACATTCCACTTCCAGAAAAACGCAGATGTGGATGTGAGCGTCGTAGGAATTTTTTTTACCATTCAGAGTGATAAAACTCAGGTGTTCCTGGAATTCGCATCGGCATCCCAATCGATTAGTACTAACATTATTGGGAACTTCCAACAACAACAGATGCGAGTTTCTTTTGACACGGGAGATGGAAGAATCAACTTTACTCCTGGATCCTGTGCTACTTAGCACTTCTCCTGAAAATGCTACTAAATGTATGTGATGGCCATGGCCTCAACTTCCATGTGTTGTTGCAGTAATAGTAAACCCGTATGTCCTCTGTTTCTCCTCCCCCTCCTCGAGGGATTTATACTTGGGCTGAGGTTTAGGGAGGAGAGCCCACAAGGTGGGTTAATATGTGCACCAACATAAGCCAACACCCAAGACCGATACCAAGCTCTAAGCTACGAGGGATCCAATGATCCAAGAGCCAAGAAAATACCGCAAGCATCAAGAGCCGAGCCATATCCTCTCTCTGGTTTTGGGAACCCAAATTTCAGACCTGGTAATCAATCTCTAGGTTGTTTTCAATCACGAAATGTTGATATGACAGATGGAAATCAATATGATGCACATGAATATACTCATAAAGAGAATTCATTACACAACAATTAAATTCATTCACACAAGCTCTTAATAATAACCACCGACTAGCCACTGACTACCTCTGTCATGCAAGGTTTTAAGAATAGAACTGCAGATTCATTATTAATCCACCAACTACATTTGTACCATACGACAAAGGTACACTCACAATTTACTTTAGTTTCTCAATATTAAATCTAGCTAATAGAGTTAGTAGCGTTGATCCACAACTCTATGAAGCACATGCATTCATGTCTCCTCTTACTCTAATCATTTAGACCATGCAGGAAACATTGTAATCATATAAATGGGTCAGATCAATACCCAACCCTTTTGAGCAAAAACTACAATGGATGATGACCTTGACTCTGTGACCCTTTTAACTTAATGGTGTGATGCGTGTAACCATATTGAAGAGGATGAATACACAAATATATATTTCTTGAAGGTGGTTGAATGTGGAAAATTGAGTAATAAGAAGCATACAGTTTGTTTGCCACGTATATTTCTCAAAGCGATGATACAACGCATGAGAATGCCGATTTCAGTAGTTTCTCCCTTAGACATGTAGGTTATAATTCTTTATTCCTATCAATCATACATAAATCCTTATCGATCATAAGGTAAGAAGGGATTTTAATTAGCATAAGACAATATTACAATGTCTTATTAAACTATGAGTGAGACGTAATAGATATTTAATACACCTCTCTAAATAAAGGTAATAGTTTTAACGTAGAAATATTGGTTTTTAATTTATAGATTTTTAATATATATGTATTAGTATTAAGAGAAAGTAAAAATACATAGATTTATATATTGTGTACATGTTTCTCTTAATTATGAATATAAACCATTGGACTTTTAGCCACCTAAGTTTTAAATTTTGGTTTGTAATTTATGTAAATGATTTTGTTAGGGTCCTAACCCGCACATAGGTAGAACAATATATTCGGATGTAATAAAGGTCAATATTAATAAAGCCTTGCAATAAAATAGAATAAGTCGAATGTAAGAAGACCTAATAGAAGCTTTCGCTTCTAGAAGGATCTTCCTTTAAATGCTTCTTTTGATAGACATATTTAGTATAAATAGGAGTCGAGGGTATGAGAACCCTAGCTTGGATATTATTGTAATAGAGCTCTGCTCGACTGGAGGTTTCCCCCTCGAAGAGGCCCATGAACATTTCTCTCAAAATCAAAGTTCTATTTATGTTGTTATTCTTATATCATTTCAGTGTTATTGTGGTGATTGTTCTGGTTATATTGTTGTTATTTTGCCATTTCTAGCATTTTATTTCTGTTCTGCATACTTTTTATATCTGGTATATTACAAGTGGTATCAGAGCACTTTCCTTGGTAGAAATTGCGGGTAATTTTTTTTCCAGGGTAGAGACATATTCTAGCATCTTTAAGCCACAAATATATGTCATTATGCGCATAAAACAACGGTTGAGGGATTCATACACATAGGAAATACAAGTGGTTCTTAAGTGCACATCTGTTGGCCACCCTTGTAACCCCTATTGTTACCCCTTCGAGTGGTAGCGCATCAGACAACACCTGTGTACGGATTGACCTAGATTTCCTGAAGCCCTCTTTAGATAAACCAATCAACTGCCTGACTGCTATAGTGCCACCGAGAAAAAACACTCGAGAAGATACTCTCTAGTACCTGGGTAGTCAGGTAGTACGGCTAAGGGTACGGTCTATCCTCCTTAGTTAGTGACCTGAGATATTGGGCCGAGTACTACTGTTGGACCCCACACGTATATCAGAGAGCTATAGCACATGGCAAACCCTTGTCTGTAGAACCCTTGAATACCTAACCCTTGGGGACAGAAACATAAACAAATTAAAGCAGATAGGATATGTTGTCATGCAATTGTGTTCGGGTTTCCAAGTAACTACATTTTTCTTCCTGGTTAAGCATTTGGGCATTTCATCATTGCAGTATTCTTCAGACTAGAGTATAACTCCACAGGTGAAAAAAAAAAAAACTGGAAATTTTTTTACCATTATTTGAGACCTATTCCATTTGATTCATCTCTTCGCCCTTATCACATTCATACATATCATTTTTCGGAAAAAAAATTGACCCCACCCACCCCTTTTCGGTTCCCTCGTACTCATGGCCCATACCCGCAGCCAAGACTTGGAAGCTCACTTCAATACCTTCCAATCTAGTCTCACCAAGACCCAACAAGAAGTGAAACAACTCAGTGCCAATGTTGTCTCCATCAATACAACCATGCAGTCCTCAATGGAGGAAATCAAACAAGACCTGACCACCCAACTTGAATCTATATTTTCGTCACTCTGCACCAAGCTTCATATCCCTACAGATAACCCTTCCTCTGACTCACCTCCACACACTTTTAGCACCATCACTTTCAACGTGACCTACGCCTTCCACGGGTGGATGTGAGCAAATTTGATGGATCAGACCCCACTGGTTGGGTAACCCAAATGGAACATTATTTCTCCTTATACGACATTATATATGACTTGGCCAAACTCTGGTATGGTGTTCTCCATCTAGATCAAGAACGTTGGCAATGGTGGAAATGTAGAAAAACTTTCTGTCAAGGGTATATTGCTTGGACACATTTTGTGGCAGAGCTTTATGAACTCTTTGACACTGACACCAACCATTTGGGCCGTTTGAAAAAGTTGAAACAATCAAGAACAGTGGAAGAATTTATAGCTGCCTTTGAGCACCTGGATTTTCAGACAAAGGGCATGTCTGATGCCTTTTTCCAAGAGTGTTTTATCAGTGGCCTCAAGGATGAGATTTGGTCCCATGTCCTCATGGCTCGGCCTCAGAGTTGGGTGGAGGCTACTAAAAGAGATAAAGAAGCACAACAGGTTGTATCTTCTCAAAACCGAAAAATCGATTTTATCCCTCGCCCTAAACCAGTAAATCCCACTACTTCCTCCACTCCACTAAAGATCCAAAAATTGACCAGGGCTGAAATGGGTGAACGCCAACTCAAAGGAATTTGTTATAATTGTGATGAAAAATATTTCCCGGGCCACAAGTGTAAGGAACAAAAAAAATTTATGGCCATCTCCGAGGATATTTCTGAAGAGGATGTTGAAACTCCCCTTGTGTCTGAGTCACCTAAAACCACTGACATAACCCCTCCCTCAGACCCTCCCGAAGTAGAACTGGTCATTTCCCTCACTGCTCTCACTGGCTTCTCTGCTCCCCAAACCCTCAATCTAATCGGTTACATCAAGCATCAAAAGGTCATCATTCTGGTTGATAGTGGAAGCACCCATAATTTTATTCATCGCCACATTGCCCAAGAAACTCATTGCTACATCCATGCCATCAATAATTTTCAAATCATCATTGCCAATGGTGGATCCATGAAATGTGGAGGACATTGTGAAAATGTGCGTCTCCAAATTGCTAACTACCACCTGAAATCGCATATGTTTTCTTTCGACATGGGCGGTTGTGACATTGTGTTGGGTGCAGACTAGCTAAGGACTTTGGGTCCCATTCTCATGGATTTCAAGGAATTAACCATGCAATTTGACCAGGAGGGCCACCAATATAAGTTCCAAGGCATCACCGTCGGTTCACCTAAGATCATTAGTTCCCATCACATGGAAAAGCTACTCAAAAAAGGTCATTCTGGTGTTATTTCCCAACTCCATGCCATACAAGCAACATAGACACCCTCGGTGCCGCAAGACCTCCAAGCCATCCTTTCTAAACATCAAGTGGTCTTTTCCACTTCCCAGGGACTCCCTCCTTCCTATGGTGTTCATGATAATTCCATTCCCCTCGTACCCGGAAGCCTTCCTCCCAATATCCATCCGTATCGTCACCCCTTTTCCCCAAAAAATGAAATTGAGAAAATGGTCTAGGAACTCCTTGATGCAGGTGTTATCCGCCGTACTATGAGCCCCTACTCTTCTCCTATGGTCATGGTCCTGAAGAAAGAAGGTTCTTGGTGAATGTGTCCTGACTTTCGTGCCCTCAACAAAATTACCATTAAAGACAAATTTCCCATTCCTGTCATTGATGACCTCCTAGATGAATTGAGTGGCGCCCAATTATTTACTAAACTTGATCTTCGTTCGGGCTACCACCAGATACGTATGAAAGAGGAAAACATTCCAAAGAATTCCTTTAGAACTCATGAGGGGCACTATGAGTTTTTGGTCATGCCCTTTGGCTTGTGTAATTCCCCCTCCACCTTCCAAAGCCTCATGAATCATGTCTTCCGTCCTTTTCTACATCATTTTGTCTTAGTTTTTTTTTATGATATCCTCATCTATAGCAAAACCTAGACATACCATCTTGCTCATGTGGATCGAGTTCTCCATCTACTCTCTCAACACCAACTTTTCCTGAAATAGTCTAAATGTTCTTTTGGCGCCTCAGAAGTAGAGTACTTGGGTCATCTGGTTGGCAAGGACGACGTCAGGGTGGATCCTAAAAATATTGAAGCTATGCAAGACTAGCCTCACCCAAAGACTCTCAAAAGCTTGAGTGGATTTATGGGCTTAACAGGTTATTACCGCAAGTTTGTTAAGAATTATGGAATGATTGCAGTACCTCTCACTGCTCTCCTAAAAAATAAATCTTTCACTTGGACCCCAATCATTGCTCAAGATTTTCAAACCTTGAAGATGGCCATGTGCACCACTCCAGTCCTGGCCCTTCCTAATTTCACAAAGACCTTTGTCTTGGAATGTGATTCTTCAGGGAAAGCAATTGGTGCTGTCCTTATGCAAGAGGGTCAGCCTTTGGCCTTTACCAACAAGCAACTATCTGAAAGAAATTTGGGCAACTCAATCTATGAAAAGGAAATGTTGGCTATTCTGCATGTCGTTGATCTGTGGTGCCCTTATCTATTGGGGAAACGCTACCAAATTAAGACAGATCATCAAAGCCTCAAGTATTTTCTGGAACAACACATTTCCTCCCTGGAGCAACAAAAATGGGTGACTAAGATCTTTGGATATGATTATGAGATCATTTACAAGAAAGACAAATACAATGTGGTTGTGGATGCACTTTCCCAAAAATATGAAGACGAAGGATCCCTTTTTTCTCTTTCCTTCATTGTACCAGATTGGCTCCAAGCCGTTCACCAGGAATGGCGACAAGATCCCAAAAGTTCGCATCTCATCCAAAAATTGCAGTCCAATGCTCCAGCTTCCCCAGGGTACTCTTGGCTCCATGATGAGCTTCAATACAAAGGCCGTTTTTATTTAAGTAAATAATCAAAGATTAAATCCACGGTACTTTCTTAGCTTCATGCTACACCCACAACGGGGCACTCCGGGTTCACCAAAACCTATGACAGGGTCAAACCTTCTTTTTTCTGGGATGGTATGAAACAGGATATTTGTAATTTTGTCACTAAATGTGATGTGTGTCAACGCAACAAGGGAGAAACAGTCAAATCTCCGGGAACACTCCAACCTCTTCCGATTCCACCTGCTATTTGGAGGGATATCTCTATGGATTTTATTACAATCTTACCCAAATCGGGAAATAAATCAGTCATCATGGTGGTTGTTGATTTCCTTTCCAAGTATGCTCATTTTTGTGTTCTTCAACACCCATTTACAACATCCGCAGTGGCTCAAATTTTCATGGATCACGTCTTCAAGCTTCATGGCATGCCACACTCTATTGTTTCTGATCGTGACCTAACTTTCACAAGCAATTTTTGGCAATAATTGTTCAAGATACAAGGCACCCAATTGAATCTCAGCACAACTTATCATCCCCAGACTGATGGTCAAACGAAAGTTGTCAACAAGTGTTTGGAAACATATTTGAGTTGTTTTGCTTCGGAAAAGAAAAATCAGTGGGCTCAATGGTTACCCATAGCTGAATGGTGGTAAAACACTTCATACCATACAGCTACACGCATGACTCCTTTTGAGGTGGTATATGGACATGATCCACCTTCAGTTATCTCATACTTACCTGGTGTCTCAAAGGTCCAGGCGGTTGACCAAACACTTACAGTTCGAGAGGCTATTCTCCATAGCCTCAAAGAGAATTTGGTCATGGCACAAAATCATATGAAGCAACAAGCAGATCAAGGTCGCTCCGAACGTCAATTTGCAGAAGGGGATCAGGTGTTTCTTCGACTGCAACCTTACAAGAAAAAATCCCTCAAGGTCAAGCATTGTCAGAAGCTAATGCCCAAATTTTATGGTCCTTATACCATTCTCAAGCGTGTGGGAAAGGTGGCCTATCAGTTAGCTTTGCCCAATCATTTGAAGCTACATCTTGTTTTTCATGTTTCATGCTTAAAGAAGGTGATTGGAACTAATTGCCAAATTCAAACCAACCTTCCCGAGTTAGCCAAAGAAGGATCCATTTGGCTACAACCACAAGCAATTTTGGACCAGTGTGAGCGTCGCCTGCATTAGAGAACCATCAAGGAAGTTTTATTCTAGTGAAAAGATACAACTCCAGCAGATGCCACTTGGGAACCAACTACCATTCTACAACAATTTCCACACCTCAAGCCTTGAGGACAAGGTTGTTTTTAAAGGGGAGGACATGTTAGGGTCCTAACCTGCACATAGGTAGAACAATATATTCATATGTAATAAAGGTCTATTTTAATAAGGCCTTGCAATAAAATAGAATAAGTCGAATGTAAGAAGACCTAATAGAAGCTTCCACTTCTAGAAGGATCTTCCTCTAGATGCTTCTTTTGATAGACATATTTAGTATAAATAGGAGTCGAGGGTATGAGAACCCT
>SNQJ01S0092209.1:23776-42976 GCA_010110895.2 Picea sitchensis | reverse complement strand
TTGTAGAGCTATTAGGAAACTAGCAACATAAGGCTACATCTCTTTCATGATGTCTTTTCTTCATCCCAAGGCTCTCTTTTATGCTTCATTTTGTTAGTTGGAGTAGTGCACAAGATATAGGAGATTAGGAACCCGTCAACTTCGCCCAAATGACCGGGAATTATATATTATTTTTTGAGTCAATTAAACATGTACGCAGGTTGCTAACTAGCAAGTTGTGCATGTACGCGAGTTGTTTTAAGGAGAGTTGCATACATCTTGAAAAATGAGATTTTTAATATATTTTTAGGGAGGGATAAGGGGAGTTCAGATCTTGCAAATAGGAAAAGGATTGTAAATAGGGCCAAGGATTTTTCATGATCATATATAGTGGAAAATGATGATATAAAAAATTCCCCCTAATGTGTGAGGTCAGAAGAGAAACTAAAGACCGAAATGCATTACAAATAGTCATGAGATTGTGGAGGGGCCATTGGGTAGGAGCAGTTGAAGACCAGTCTCGGAACTGTACCTACAATAGAAAAAAGTAAGATACTCTCTTATCAAGTCGGGCATTCCCATGCTTGAGTGTGATGTAAGCATGGATGCTAAATCAAATACATTGTGGATCCATGAATATTGAAATCATAACTGGTGTCCATGGCAACATAAACTATACACAGTGGATCCATGTGATATATAGAGGTAGCAATCACGGGCACAAGAAAATACACAGTGGATCCATGCAAAAATGTAGATCATAGCCATGAATGGATACAAAGTGGAGCTATGTCTCATACTCAAACAAAGGCATAGATGAAATATGGGCTATATTTTGCAAATGGGATAATTTTCCATGGTTTTTCCCAAAATATTCTCCAATTTTCATTTTTTTTCTAAAAATGACTCACCCAAATTCCATAGAATAAAATGATTTTATCTTAAAAATCGCCAAAATTTTGTAGAAACTATATAAAATCCTTACAAATTTGAATATTTTTACAAAAGTATCACCAAACATTTTACATTTTAATATAAATTTCCATCCTTAAAAGTATCCTTGAACAGAGGACATATGGAACCAATGGAGTGAAAAAAATGATCCTATGGAAGTACCAATGTCAAAGAGGATGGTACAATCAAAGTCAGGTAGGAGCACAAAATATGTAATGCTCGTACTTCACTCGAGGTATTTAAAACAATTTGTCATGGTACAAGTCTACATTGTGTGAATAAATGCATTGGAGTCAAACACAATGAGACACTATTTGATTATTGGTCACTACTGTTAACAAATGAGAGACAACCCACTGATAATGATAATGGGAGTCAAGGTACCTATTACAATCTAGCAAGTGTGAATAAATGAACTCACTTCGAACACCTGATAGAATCTACCGAGAAAGGGACATTAATGTATTCTCACTGTCAATAGAAAGGGAACCTACCACTGATGACTGTGAGCCACAAGGTACTAACAATAATTCTAGATCCTTGTCCTGTAGTAATATGTGTTGACATCGATAGGAAGAGATCTGTTGGAAGGAAGGAATTGAGGCATCCTCCATCATCCAACATGAGGGGCAGCAGAAGGACAAAAATTTGGAAGGACTCAAATGAATATATAGAAAGAACCACACCGAGGTACGAATTTGGCATGCACTAGATGGAATAGTGCACGACGTAGACTCTCTGAATAATATCCAATGATGGAGACTATTGACAAAGATGAGGAATCCACCAATGAGATCAAATGGAAACTAAGGTACCTCACAAATCCCTATGTGTGATGATGGTTTCTGGAATCAAACATAAGGGAAACCACTCAGTCAACGACTAATGATGGTTTATCATCTACTGAGTGCAATGTTACCTATCAATAATGTAAATAGGCCCAGGGTGCAACTCTAGGTGAAACTCTCAAAGAAATGTGTCATAGTCGATAAGAGAAAAACAACCAACAATAAGTCAATGGGGACCTTCCATACTAGCATGATTGGGATACAAAGATACTTGTGAAGATAAGAGATACTTGACTAACATAGGAAGGACAAATTGAGAAGTCAAAGGTTTATGCAGAATGGTTGACATAGGATGACTTCCCTTAAATAGAGACACAACACAAAATGTGACTTAGTAAGCATGGATTATAAACTGGGGTACATTTGTGACATAGGAGGCATAAAAAAATACTCCATATGACTGGAAGAATAGCCAGTCAGAGGAGAATTTGCTCAAAAATGAGAAAAAAGGGTATCCTAAAGCCATACTAACCCAATTACGAGATAAATACTCATAAGATTGTGTCTTGTTCAAGGGAGACATAAGTAGATACCATATATAAAATATTATACTCATTCCCATCCTTCTTTTTGTTTTTTTTTCGTCTTTTTTCATATTATAAATCCTAAAAAAGAATAAAATAATTCTATGATACAGTGGAGGAAACGAGTGTCACGGGAAAACAAACTAGTTCCAAGCACAAGGAATGTACCTATGCTCAATACAAGGAAGCATGTGTAGGATATGGATACTCGGGGGAAAGTTTCCTCTAGGGATATAGGTGTCAAGTCACAAAGGATAGTATTTCAAGGCTAATAACTTTTTAGAATGCAAAAAATTGTCTACATCCCAACAAGCTGAAGCCGACATTAGGCCCAAAAAGTGCAAGTGGTAGATATGCAATGAAAATGAAACTTAACACTCCAAAATATTTTTTGGAAGCCCCACAAGTAATTGGCCAACAACAGATTATTGGATTACTGAGAGGGAGGTGAATCAATAATAGATCTTTTTAATCCTTTTAACCACAATATGTAAGTGTTATTTATCTTTATGATCAATATACCATTATCATTCAATCAATGCAGAGTAAATAAACCATGAACAATGAACAATCATACACATACAGAGTACACGAATATTTTTACGTGGAAACCCAATGCGGGATAAAACCACAAAATGATTTTTCTTATATGTCTTTAATAATTACATTAATTGGAAGCACCAACTTCCTTTTTTTTCCAGCTGCAACTAGAAGGAGGCTTCGACCCCCTATATTTATAGGCTGCAACCTGAGGGAAGCTCCAACTCCCCAATTCTCTAGCTACAACTAGAAGGAGGCTACAACCCCCTATGTTCTCCAGCTACAACCAGAAGGTGGCTACAACCACTTGTCCTTGGCCCGTCTTGTCGCACTGAAATAAAAGTGAAATGATGAAACCACTGCCACACTATCACTATGAGATATACCACTCTAAACCTGTGCCAATTTGTGCCAAAAACCTGTAACCAACCTATACCAACATCCCGTGATGAACCTCTACCTGTAACCTTCCCATACCAACAAAAACCCAATAGGTATGTGACATGTTTGTGCCGAAGATTGTGTATGTACGTGACCTGTCTGTAGTACAACCTGTTTATGTATGAGGCCTGTCTATACTATATCCTACGTACGTCTTCTGAGAACTAGGATTTTCACCTTCCTGAAAAACTTTGATCCTTTGTTGCCTCTGTTACATCAACCTGCAACCTGACACTGTGTCCAAACTGTAGTTGTGCCCTATGCATACATCCACATACATATCCCTTAACCAAGTACATCTATCTCTCTGTATTCATGTGCCATGCATGTGTGTATAATCATGAACAAATGTGATAACCCTCACATGGACTAGACAACAAACCCTTACTATTATTCAGCCTCAAAGTATACCAAAAAATTCACAACCACTTCACAACCAAAATCTCTCAACCATGTACCACAAAAAACCTTAACCATATGCCAAGAAATACAATATGTGCCTCAACACTAACAAGGTGTATCAATGGTAGATATCAAATATACCAACACTGTGTTTCTATAGATCTAGCTTATACAATAAGTGCCATAAAACTAATATCATCTCTAGGGAAAATCCTCAACCCCCCATAACCATTTCTCATGTAGGAAAAAAAATCCAACTATACATATAAATAAGACATACCTTTTGAACCTCTAGATAGATATGTTGTACCTGATCACTGTAGACCTTTATGGGAGCTTTCTTTCATACTCTAGAGACCTGACATCTTCATCTCCTCAAGTTTTCATGACTTTTTCCCAGCTATACATGCCCTATTAGACTGAAATCCCACGTATGTACATGCCCTTCTCCATTGTAGCCCATGTACACCTAAAAAACTAGGGTTTTTTTCAGTATTTTTTTCAATTCCAAAACTTTCACCATCAACCCTTCGTACTACCTTAGACTTGCGTAACTTCAGATGTATCAATGAGTACCTGCAATAAACCTTACACAATAATAGATATTCAATGTGCTCAATATGTGCTAATAGGAGATCCTTTCTTTCTTATTTATACTTCCATGTAGCTTCCTCAATGGGTTACCTTCTAACCAACTTAACCCAATTTCATTCTTTTAGGGATAACCCACTTCTAACCCACTTTGCTACAAATAGTAAATTCTCCACTTCTAGTTGCAACTAATTTATTTTTAACCCATGATTAACTCCTAGTTTCACCCACTTGACTAGTCAACTTCTTCTAGGAGATTCTAGAATAATTTGACTTATTTGACCTTCTAGATAACTCACGAGGGTTCTCCAACTTCACAAGTCCATAACTCTCTAACTGTGCAGAATTATGTGATGTTCCACATATCATCGGAAATGGCATGAAATGTACTATTCATATAGAATAGTCATACCTACAAATATACTAATCTTCATACCATTATACATCAAACAAGATTAATTCCCTTAACCATATTGTTGGAGCTCCAAAAGTTTCTACCAGACTTACTGTTGGAGCTATGGAAGTTGCTACCAGACTTACTATTGGAGCTACGAAAGTTTCTACGAGACTTTCTTCAAGGGTTGACATCAATGAAAACCAACCTAATTAATCAACAATATCCCCCTTTGGCATTGATGGCAACACTGTGATACAAAACTGAAGTGATATCGCTCATGCTCCCCCTGTGACCATCACTCCCCCTATAAACATGCCTATGTGCTCTCTCTCCATCATCTAACTCTAAATCCATGTATCTGATGAATCTCTCCTCCTTTGAAATCAATGGAAAATGTAATATTCCCATCGTGGCTACTCCCCCTAACTGAACTGTCCTTGGGGTTGCTCCCCCTGACTGAACTCTTCCTGAAAATGCTGCCCCAAACTGAACTTTCCTCTTTAATGGGAGGGTGACATCTTGATTTTGGGGTTTCTTTCATGTGCAAAATGTGAATCAAATATTTTTATTTTGTAAAAGGGGAAAAGTAAGGTTTGTTTTCCCCTTACTTTGTGTTTTACCTTAAAATTAAGTGGAAAAACACTTGTATGTGGATTTGTATAAATATAGATCATTTCATTTCATTTTCATCATAGCTCTCCCATTGTGAGAAGACTACATTGTCTAAAATTTCCACTATACTTGAGCATTTTTGGTATCTCTCTCTCTTGAAAATGTTTTTTGGTATATCTCTTGATGAATGGATGAGCTAAGGTGGTGCACACCTCTTGGACACTCTTTTTCTTTATTCTTGGCACATACACCACATTGCAAATGTGACGAATAATACCATTCGACAATGTCGCAGGAATGTCTCCATATCCCTTGATCTGATGAGCGCAGTCATCTCCAAGATATATGTTGGCACCATTATGTGTTTCTTTAAAATTAGCATACCAATTTTTATTACAAGTCATATGTACTGATGCTCCAAAATCCACAAACCAGGCATCAGAATCATCCATTTCAGCAGATAAAGCAACATTAGACACAAACAACCTAAGATCCCGTGAGTCAAAATTCGGGGGTTCATCAATATCATCACTAGCAATAAATAATCTGAGATCTTGATTTGAATATTTTTCTGCATAATGACCCGAATGTGTTTTAGGTTTATTCCTAGCCTCATCACTTTTCTTCTTATGACAATCTTTAACCATATGTGTAGGTCAACCACAATAAAAACAACTCTTAGACTCATTCTTGTTAGATTGCATACCTTGATTTGGAGATTGTCTTCTCTGCAATGAACTACCTCTCTGCCATGAACTGCCTCCTCTGCCTCTTACTCCTAATCTCCCTCTTGCATATCTATTATTTGACCACAGTGCCAAATCTTTACTCTGAGGCTTCAGATTCCCGCGCCTCTCTTCCTCTTGCAGCAAAATACCTGTCAGTTCTTCAAACATAGGAGGTTTCTCCCTTGCTGCAAGACCTGTTATGAACATATGATAATCTTCTAGCATACCATTTAAGGTAATAGTGACTAGATCAGTGTTGGAAACAATTTCCCCTATATTTATTAGCTTGTCTTTCACCTCTTTAATATGACCCAAAAATGAACTAACAGATTCATTTCCATCCATCTTAATGCCTAGCAATTTAGTTTTCAGGAACAAAATGCAATTTGTGTTGCTAGTTTCATACAATGCTTTAGAGCTATCCATGTTGTAGCAGAAGTTGTAGCTTCTCTAATATGTGGAATTATGCTATCTTTAACTAACATGTGCAACAATACCTTTGCATTGTTTTCGCACTTCTCCCAGTCTTGGATCTGTGATACTGTCGCATTGGCAACCACATCAGGTTTTAGTTCAGTTCCCTTTGCAATGTTCCAGACACCATAGCCCTCCATGAGCGTCTGCATCTTGAATTTCCAGTTAATGAAATTCGAGCCATATAGCTTGTTGGATTCATTGAGGTAGGTCTTCGCTAGAGGATTCGCCATCGCTGCAATTTAGTCTTTGCAAGTAAATCACCAAGGATATGCAACTTTTTGTCGAGCTGTCTCCTGTGCTGAGCAGTCCATCACTCTGCCTTCGGATCCACTGATCCAACTCTACTCTGTTCTCAACTTAAATCATGCATGCATCCACCTTTAAATCATAACATGCATCCATGCGTGCACCTTTAAATCATAACACCACCTCACATGCATATATCAAATTTTAAATCATGCATTGACCTTAATATCCAAAATATCCTCTTCTTTTTTTTAAACTTTAATATCCCACATTAAGTTTAAACTTCACACATGCATCCACTTAAAAAAAAAAGTGAATAACTCACTCTTCACTTAATAAAAAATATCCACCTTTTTTAATAAGAAACTCAAACTATAACCATGCAAAACTCCACTTTAATATAAAAAAATTATAACTCCCTCATGTTTTGTAAAATTTAACCCCTCCACTATTGGCATGCATAAGAGAAAGTGTGGCAATCTTTTTCAATACAAAAAACTCACGCAAACCTTAACACTAGTTTTTCTTTGAGGATGATACGATTCTCATGCAGCCTCCCTTAAGAACCCATGCACTAGATCTGATTAGGATGGGCTCTCCATACGCTTTGATATATCCAATCATATAATATTGGATTTCCAAACTTGAAGCTCACGCTTCTGATAGACTCAACTCAGATTTGATCACGGCCTGCGTAAATATAAATTTCTGCACTTCAAACTCATGCAAATTTCTGACGGCCCGACATCCAAACTTGCGATTCAAGCTCACGTTGAACCCACGCTGAAAAAAAAACGTTCCTTATGCTATCCACACAGCCCGCATAGACACAAGGGTTTCCGCACCTCACCTTGCTGTAGACTGCGAAAATCACACTTCACTCCCGTGGCTTTGATACCAAGATAAAATATGCGAAACAAACACACGGTGAGGCTACGCTCACTTCTCTATTATTCAATGAAGATGGATTACATCCTTATATAGGAAAAGACTCTACCGAGTCGGTTACATGCAAACTACAGACAACTAGACTCTTAACACGCCTACAACTGACTCTCACAACTGAAGCTTATAACTGGTGCTTACAACTGGCGCTTACAACTGACGCTTACTCCATTATTTCCAAGTCAAGGTGGTTAAAACTGGAATGAACCACTCAACCTATTGTTTACCAAAGATGGACTCCAACGTCGTTTAATTTCACCCAGACTCCATGCGGTCTACCAAAGATAGACTCCACCGTCGTTTTCTTTCACTCAGACTTTAGAGTCCAACCTAGTTTAATTTTACCATCACTTCTCATGTACTTCACTAATTAACACCAAGACCTGACGCATCTTGCCACTGTAACTCAAGGCTCTCCATGCTGCAGATTGATTATTACTTGATATGGTGTTAATCTTGCTGCATAACGCCTACTAAATAACTGTTTCAGATAATCTAATTGTAATGATCCCAAAATTACCAAATAAAAAAAATTGGTTAGGGACATTAATTCTCTTTCTTTACAAATAACAGATTCAAAAGATGTAAGGATAAGTTCTAAGTGCAGACAATTATCTCTATTCAACTCTCCCTGGGCTTATGTTTCCTACCTTGTTTATCTTCCTGAAGTTACTCATGTTACATAGTAGTCATATGTATATTTAGGGATGACCTTAACATTCCTAGTCTTTCGAACTGTCACCAGTGGGAAGTGTTAACATTATTCGAAAACAATCCTTACTCCTTGCAAAATGCATTCTAGTATTTATATATATAGATACGTTGACATCTATATATATATATATATAATCCCCTATTTATTAACTCTCTTTATATATGTATTTAAATATAATTAATATATGTATTTAAATATAATTAAATGTATCACGTTTTATATTATTAAGGATTTTCCTAAGTTATATTTCTAGGTATGATTGTTTCAATGGGAAAACTCCAAAGTCTTGACCACTTAAGCATTCTTGTCTAGACATGGTTAATGTAAAATAAGGCAATACATCATGTCATAAGAAACAAAGGTGTTTCAACATGCATATAACTTTGGCGACACCAGTCCCAGTCTTATTATAGTTGTAACTTCAAGATTTTAGTCTTAAGTTGGCCAAATGAGCAAGATTGAATGAGTTTAGTTCCTGGTCCAGTTTGAAGTTAAAGGAGTTGGTCGCAAGTCAATGGAGTCAAGGGTAACCCTTCCCCTTTACGAGTAGTGTGATGATAACCGACTCATCGTTACCCTCTAATTGAATGATGCTTAGCCTCAAAGGTCTCAATGTAAAGCCTCGACCCATCGCCCTCCTTGCATTAACTCGGCACGAGAAAAAGAAGGTGATTTTCAGGGTCACATTGAACCTCTGTACATTCATTTATTGGAGGTATGTGTAGGGTCCTTATCGAGGTCTGTCGTCTGGTCTTCGTGTCCATTGCATAGTAGGCCACCTCCCGAAAGTCACATGGCACGATACAGTTTCATTCATTGCCTCCTTACTTGCTTTTGGAAGGTTGAAATTTGGTTTTGTTTCCTCTTTTCAACTTTGTCATTATGCATAGCCTCTCCACTGATGACTGTGAAGGGCCAATCTGGTGTGTAAGCTGTTGATAAGGCTCATTATCGCGAAAGTGAGAATGGTAACCGAATGAGAATTGGTCGCCTTCCTCAAAACAGGTAAGAAATACTTCCCTATTGATTATCCTAATTCCTTTATGAAGATTCTCTGTATGCCGCCTCCTTGTTCCCGACTTACAATGATCTAACATCGTCATTGTATTAGGGTTAACATGTATATAGTGTTACTCATAGGGTTTATCGTTGTTCTTCCCTTATATTTATGCGCTATGACTTGATGTTGGGTCTCTATGAGACTATGTGGGAGAGGTCTAGTCTAGGAAGTTGGTTTAGCGGGGTAAAACCCATATTGTATATTGTATGTTATACTTTGTCCGGGCGAAAGGAAAACTTCCCTTCAATATTATAAAGATTCTTTGCCTTTGATGGGTGTGGTCATACTGGGTTTTACATGGGAGTCTACCATTCTATAGGTCCTCCCAAACTATTGGTTGGCTTTGATGACTGTAGTTCTTTTAAAGATTGTTGTAATTTCCATTCGGTATATATATGTCTTTATTAGTTGAGAAGCACTTCGCAACATGCAATTACTTGAGTCTGTATTATATTGGTGTAACGTCTTTCACTCTGTTGATATCGTTTATCTGTGAGTGTGAAATACCATTCGAAGCCTAGCATTCGACAAGAAAGTTAATTTTGTATTCAATGTTTTTGGTACTCTGACTTGAAACATGCCTTCGGCCTATGCATGTCACGTGAACCCCTTTGCAATTCTGATTTGCAAATGCTATGGTGTTATTATTGTTTCTTGTCTATTTTCGTGAACATTTCATTTTTATCAAAAAAAATGGTAGTCGATCTAATGATGGGACCCTGTTTTGCTATGAGGGTACCCATCATACCATTCAATATAACTCCTCCCCTTTCGGTGTATCGATGGCTCACGGTTATGATTGGGATCATTCCTGTGTCAATTCAAGATAAGTATTACTCTGGAGGTTGATACCTTCGTTGTCTTATAAGATTTTACCTTTAAAGTTTAAATATTGTTGGTTTCTATTTGACGCTAAGAAAAAATGTCTCATCTTTCTTGCAAGCTTACAAGGCCGTTGCGATGGATCAGAACCACGCCCTGTCCAAGAAAGGTACTCGTGTTTCATTTTACTGCTCTTAAGAGAATGCCCTAGATTTCTAAAAAAAGATACGATTATGATCTATAATACAATCATCAAGGGTGAGGTTCATCAGGTTCCCTGTACAACTTTTTTTTTTTATTTCAATTTCTTTCCAGCGGTAGTGAATGACCGAGTTTATTAGATTTCTTACCTGTTATCCAACAATAATTAGTACACTTACAACATCAAGAGGCACAAAACTATACACTTGGTTCAAAAATTGAAATGCGCAAATTCACCAAAGGAAGCATGCACACTGTGCACAGAATGCGCGGGCCAACACAACCCTATTCGCGCACTGTGTGCAAGATGCATGACTTTCTACGAGAAAATCCATGCACTTCTCATGAACGATGCATTTATGAATCTTGTCGGTCTCTCAACCACTTCTAGTTTGACCCCCAACATGATTTGACACTCAGATCTAAGAGAAATCTAGCTTGGAGGTTGGTCAAGGGCTAGGAAGTTCCCTAAAAGGCCACTTGTTCACACTATGAACCATTTGTATCTTGCCATGAATGAAAACTATAAATATGTGCCATGGGTGTGCTAGAAAAATAAGAATTTCAAGGTATTGTTATGCTGCAAGAATTCTTCTTGGAGAATCTTATTTTCTCTTTGAATCATTCAAGCACTAGAGAAAGGGCCATTCCACTCACCTCTTGAGAGGATTGGCATTGTATTTCTTCACCATTGTCACTCTCCATTCCATGAAGATAAGATCTCTCTATTAGGGAACTCAAGAGTCCTCCCAAGGAGGAAGAGGGGATTCATAAGTCCCTGCCTTTCTCTACAGTGTTAGCCAATCACTATATTGATCCATTGGTAGCTACATGATGGCCATGTTTAGCTTTTCATGGTTCTAGTTCTTGCAAGCTTTTCTAACATTTATTTCTCTTTGTTTTTAGTTTTATTTCCTTGTTTCAAGTGTATTTGGTTATCTAATCAACTTGAAAACCTCTGTCTTGTTTAAATAACTTAATTAAGAAAATAAGTGTTGTGTTTTTGCACACCCATGTGACAAAACCAACACAACACTACCTTATATAGATTGTATTGTAGTCATTTTTTACTAAAAAAAATATTGTAGTCCTTTTTAATAATATCTCTAAACACTGAAAATAATATATTAAACCCAATAAGTATGAGAATGAATATATAAATATATCAACCTAAGATTTTTCATTTCTTTCCACCAATACAATAAAATAGTTAGAAAAATTATATTTGGGTCCGGTAGGGTAGGGTAAGGAGGAAGAGAGCTTCATATAGTTGTAAGAAAAAATATTGGGTTGTGGGAAATTGAGTACATTATGGAGAAACATCCTTTTGTGTGGACTCTTAGCCTCATTTCACCCCAATTTATTGGTGATTTGTTATTGATAGTTGAAACAACAATTGTATAGTTGAGTGGAACATTAGTCCCTTGCAACTTATTATACAACTGTTATAAAAAAATAAATGTTTTATCTTGTATCTGAATTATGTTATAAATTTATATTGCTATGCATAAACTCTATGTTTTGAGAAATTACATGTGACTATATTTATATCGAATTAGGTGCATTCATGTTTAAATTATTGTTATTCATCTTTAAATTATTATTGTTAAATGATATTGGCATTTTAGCATAATGCATTATTTTTAAATTAATGATATCATAAATTTTTATGAGTTTAATAGCCAGGAAGTTACACATACTTTTTTTACAAATTATTAACAATGACAAATTCTCAACTCTTTTTTAACTTATTTGAGTTTATAAAATTTAGAAATCCATTTGATTTCTAAAATTTAGAAAGGTCACTTAAGAAAAATAGGGTTTATATAATGTTATATTTAGATGATAAACTATATATGTTTGCATATAAAAGAAAATATTTAGAAATTTAAAAGGAAAATAAACTATTATAAATTTTAATTAAATTTTTTTTTTTTTTTAAATATCCTTTCAAAAATTAAACAAACTTATTTATTAAATTTAAATTATTAAATATATTATAATACAAAATACTACTTGAAGTATAATAATATTATACAATGTGACATAATTTTATATAAAATGAAATAGTAACTATGACTTATATTATTTAAAACATACTATAGTTAATTATATAATAAAACAAACGGTCACATTGCAAAACGGGGATTAAATTCGTTGCAAAAACATAGACCATTTTTAATTTTAAATATTAATTCTTAGTTTTCAATTCAATATAAGGTATTTAATGAATATGAAATGATGTTATATTTCAATATTAATATTATTATATTAATAAAAATAATAAATATTAAAAAACAAAACAAAAAACATATATATATTTATTGGTGATATGTAGCGATCTGTATTTTCCACAAGCAATTTGAACATTGATCAAATTCAACATTTTTGCTTCAGATATATACGATTAGCGATCTGATTGTTTAAACAATGAAATGCAATAGTTCGCTTAGGTTCTCAAAACTGGAAAACGGCTCCCGTTACCATTTGACAAACGACTTGTATGATTCATTTGAAAGACGAAACCTCTAATCATTTGCAACACAACTTCGAAGAGAAGATGATCCAAGTGATCTGAGACTAATCAAGGCGACCTCTCTTGCAAGATCGGGACAACGGGTCTTCCCAAGAAATCCATATGTAATGGTTTCCATACATGGTCAGTGGAACATTCATCTATCAAAATACAGCAAGAAAACCATTTCATTCATTTTCCATATTAAGTATGGTCACAGTATACCTGGTGGTTATAATCATTCTACCTTTAAATCTAATAGTATATATCTTAGTATGTAGAGCATTAAATACTTTTATATGAGAAGTATATTGTTTGCCATCTACAAAAATCCTAAATGTATATTGTTTTGCTGTGTACAAAGTCCTGATTACAATGTGGCTAAGAAACATAGTAGCCAATATTAAGTTTGGTCACATTATTGAGTTGTGCTTCATTATAAAACCCAGTATTAGGTAGATGTGTGATTCAATGTCTAAATTCAACATGGAGTTGACATATGTAGCTCTTACACTTAGTAGAACCAGAGTTAAGATGGGTCTATGATTGTAAGTAGTGGTTACAATAATTTTACCTCTAAATCTAACCATATATATCCTAGTATATAGAACATTAAATACTTTTCTATGAAATGCATATTGTTTTCCATCTACAAAAATCCTGTCTACAAAGTCCTAGTTACAATGTGGCTAACACAACTACATTATTATAAGTGGTTGATATACACCTACCACCTCATAAGTTTTGGTGAAAAATGGCACAAATCCATTTATATCAACCATTTTTAATAATATGATTGTTTCAATGACTAACTCTTGTTTTTGTTTTTTGAACTGCCATGATAATACCATTTTTAAAAATGATTAAAGCTTTTAAACTTAAAAATGATACCATATAAAATCACATCCCTTCAATATTATGAAAGACAAAGAATATTCCCTCTTAATTGAATCTAGAGGTATGAATTCCTCATAAAAAGAAGGATTATTGTGAAAAATGTCAATAAGTATAAGTATACGTTTTCTTGATCATTATATTTTCAAGATATATATAATTGTACCAAAAATTCTTATTTATATGACTAAATTTATGATATGTTTTCACTTGTATACAAACAATTAAAAAGCTCAAGAAACTAATTTATTGAGGTTTAAAAACATTCTAATAACATCATTGTTCCTCATGATCGCCTCTGGTATTCGAAAACAGGCACATTATCGAGCTCTCATCCAAAGTTCATTTTTCGAATCATATCTCAATATGTGGATATGTGTGTAGTTGTAAGTTACAAGAACATTTTTCTCAACATTCAGATTGCCTCTAAATGAGATTCGACTATGTTATTGTTCCATGGTTTAGTATTCAGGTAAAAATATGGACACTTTGCGTAAGAAACTGATCCAAAGAAATACAGTATATTACGAAGTGGAGAAGATGTTCGTTCCATGTTTTATTAGTTATTTGTTTTTATGAAAGCATCTTTGTTATATCTAACTGAAGGAAATTGAAGAAATTACTAACCGTAAAACTTAACCCTTCAATGTGTGTGACGATTAAGAATATTCATTTCTGAATGAATCAATTCATTCATTCTGAATTCCTCATTAAAATATTGATTAATGTAGAAGTTGTCAATAGATATAAGCCTTCGGAGTAATTAACATCCTAATCACACATACGACCATTAACATCCACAATGACACATACATGCTAGTAGCTGTTAAAGCATGGCCATGGATTACATTCACATGTTAATGAGAGATCAATAAACAATCTACAATTGCCTCCATTAAATGTTTGTCCTAAATAGTTGTTAAACCTTGAGAGAGAAGGAGGGACGCTAGTTGATAATTAATTAACAAAACCACATAATTGTGATATGTAAGGGCTCTCACAATGTCATTTAATTTAGCATTTATTAAATTTGTTTATAATTAATACAAACCTTAATCTTAATATAAATCCTANTGACACATACATGCTAGTAGCTGTTAAAGCATGGCCATGGATTACATTCACATGTTAATGAGAGATCAATAAACAATCTACAATTGCCTCCATTAAATGTTTGTCCTAAATAGTTGTTAAACCTTGAGAGAGAAGGAGGGACGTTAGTTGATAATTAATTAACAAAACCACATAATTGTGATATGTAAGGGCTCTCAGAATGTCATTTAATTTAGCATTTATTAAATTTGTTTATAATTAATACAAACCTTAATCTTAATATAAATCCTAATATATAGTTTTAATGTTTTCAAAATAGTTAACATTTTATTTACAACAAACTTGACAAAATTATCTAGTACTAAAAGTTTTTAAAATCAGATAATATTTTATGTTTAGATATGTAAGTTTTGAGAAAACGGATGCAAGGATGCTATTCTATGTAGTAGTTACATTGTTAAATATTAACATTAAATAAATAAAAATTGCAAATGAAAACATTATTAATAAAGATTATGTAATGTTAATAGTTTTCAAAATGACTATTAATATTTTGCAATCTTTAATACAATTAGATAAACATACATCCTTAAATAATTGATGAAATTTATTATTCAAGATATTTAATTGAAAAAATTTCAATATATTAATAAATATTGTAGAAATTTTAATATATTAATAAATAATGTATATTTTACAATCTTTAATACAATTACATAAACATACATCCTTAAATATAATTGATAAGATTCATTATCCAAGATATTTAATTGAAGAAATTTCAATATATTAATAAATATTGTAAATTTTTTATTATATTAATAAATAATGTATATTAACAATAAAAACAAGTGTATTAGCTGAAAATACATCGAAACTTTGCAAACCAACAATTTTTTTTATGCTTTACTTGTTGGAGACATAGTCTATACTTATGTACTTCCATGAATGCTACATTTCATAGGGCCCTTTTGAGTTCACATACATTTTCTTTACAAAAATAATAAATTACACACACATTTTCTTTACAAAAATAATAAATTACACATATGATAGATTTTATAATAATCATACAACAAGCTCTATTCAGAGTGTAGAATAAAGTACAATGAAGATGTTACAATCGCTCCTATGAGAGTGTATATAGATTTTGATGTTAAGATATATATAATAAAGTATAATGAAAATATTAGAGTTTATTTTTAACTTTAAACAAATTTTGTTTGGAATCAAATAAAAAAGGTGCAAATTAAAATGAGAGAAATGGGAGAGTAGAGATTATTACACACAAAAATGCATTAAGCATTTACATGAATTAATGTAATGAGTGCATATAAATATAATAGAGATTTGTTTTAACATGGACAAACTAATTTGTTCACATGATCATACAATTACTTGGTTGAGTGAATATCTCAACCTCACACTATTCTATGACACTTAGTTAGAAAGAATTTCTCTCACAACCAACTATCTAACAATCTCCTAAACTGTAGGATCAATCCACTCTCGTAGAGATTGTTCTCTACATTACAAACATAATCTTTTCACACACATGATTAATGTTGGGTTTTTATATTCTTTGCAGTGAAAGTCTACTCGAGTTGAATCGACTAACGATCAAAGTCGAGGTGGATCGATAGCAAGTCGAAGGTTGAGGTGATTCAACTGGGTAAAGTCAAAGTCAAAGGTCAAAGTGGTTTGACATGGTAAAGACATTAACAACAAGTCGAAGAGGTCAACGAACAAGAGGTCGAAAGGAGAACATATGGAGATCGACTGAAGACCGATGAAGGCCCACTGGTAGTCGATTGATAATCCGAATTAGAGTCGACTGTAACAAAATCCTGAGATTTACAGGATTTGTAGCCAATGATCTGCATGGATCTATAACTGTTTATGGGCACCAAGTCTTTAGGGTTTTGCATGTTGTAAATCCTATAAAGAGGCGTGTTGTAAAGTCGTAAAGGCTAATGATAACCAATGAATCATATGATAACTAGTCTTTAGAGAAATCTTTAGATGTAGGTTGCTAATCATGTAGATGTAAGCCAGATTAGCTACAAGGTTGTTCTTATGCAGGCAAGAGGGTATGATGTCGATTGTGTTTTAGGTGTGGACCAATGTTAGACATGTAACATTTTATTCAGATTGAATAAGACAACAAGACATCATAACGCTCAAGGAATGTTGGTTTTCCCAATTTGGGTTTCTAGGGTAAAATATCTGTGGATTGTGTGTTTCCTTTGTCATTTACATTCTTGATTAAATTCTTCTTCTCTTCTGCTAGGTTTAGTGTGGAAGTGTTTCTCATTTCCTGACAAGTGGTATCAAAGCCATGTTATGCTTTGACATGTGTATCATATTTTGATTTACCAATCTTGAATGTGAGAACGAAACCCTAGGTACATTAAGAGTTGTAAGTCATAAATTGTGTTAAAGATTGTGCTAAAGAATGGTGAGAAGTTCAAGAACAGAGATAGAAAGATTCAATGGCCCAAATTTTGAGCTTTGGAAGCTTAAAATGGAATATATTCTTGTAGATTGAGAACAATGGACATCGGTATGTCCAGGTACCCAATCAACAAGCATGTCGACAAAAGAATGGGAGAAAATCAAAAGAAGAGCAAGAAGTACGATTTGACTTTGTCTTGCAAATTCGGTACTGTTGAATGTCTCAGGTGAAGATTCTTCAAAGAAACTATGGGATAATATGGGAAGCTTATACCAATCGAAACATCTAGTAAACAAGTTATTTCTTAGAAAGAAATTGTATCTTCTGAGAACGATTTATGGTAGTTTGGTGACTGAGAATTTAAATGCATTTAACACAGTTTTAATCCAATTATCGTCTGTGTATATTAAAATCATTTAGGAGGAGAAGTGTATAATCCTATTATGTTCTTTTCCAGACTCTTGGGATAGTTTAGTCGTGGATATAGGGAGTAATAAAACCACACTAGCGATAGAATATGTAGTTGCTTCTATGTTTTCAGAAGAAATGAGAAGAAAGAACATGGAAGTATCGACCAAAGATTATTTAGTGGTGAGAGGTTGAACGATTGAAAGAGATAAAGGAAAATTCTCAGGTAGAAATTCAAGTCGAAGGGTAGATATAAATCCCGAGTTTAGTCGACAAGAAGATGCTGGAAATGCGATAAAGCTAGGCATTACAAAAAGGACTGGAAGTCGAGGGCGATGGAAGTTAGTATAGGATTCGATGAGAAACAATTGACTGAGAGAAAGACGATCCCACATAAGGGAAGTGATGTGTACCTTGTGTCGACCAATACACAGTCGAATCAAGGTGTTTGGTTGATCGAATCAGGATCATCCTATCATATGACACCACATAGAGAATGGTTTTGCGAGTATAAACATTATGATGGAGGTTATGTTTTCTTAGGGGATGACTCAACAATCAAAATTGTTGGACCAAAAAGAGTTCGATTGATACTGCAGGATGGGAGGAAAATAACCCTTCCATGTATGCTACACATTCCAAGTTTGGAAAGAAATATGATATCTATCATTAAGATGAGTGATGTTGGAGCACACACTCTGTTTTAGAAGGATTCATGCAAGATGGTCAGAGGTGTGATGGTATTAATGAAAGGAGTTCAGATTAGAACCCTATACAAGCTATTAGGGAATGTCGACTCGACTGGATGCAACAACATTGTTTCTCCTGAAGTTGAATCGACTTCGACTCAACTTGACTTGACTCAGGATGAGTCGGTATAAACCGACTAGACAAGACATGATAACATCGACCTGACCATGATATGGCATTAGAGGATGGGACACAGTGGAGCAAAAGGACTTCAAGCTATGCAAAACAAAGGTATGGTCGAAGGTTTTCCTGAATGTGGTTTAGAGGTCGAATTTTGTGAACATTGCATATATGGAAAACAAAGTTGAGTGAGGTTCCCATCTGGAGCGACAAAGGAAAATGGGATTCTAAAATTGGTTCATAGTGATGTGTTTGACCCGGTTACAGTGAATTCACTTGGTGGATCCTTGTATTATGTCCCCTTCATAGACAATTTTTCCAGGAAGACGTGGATATATTTCATGAGGAAGAAAGCATAGGTTTTTGATAAATTTAAAGAGTTTAAAGATCTTGTAGAAAACCAGACAAATAAGAAGATTAAGGTGCTAAGAACTGACAATGGTGGTGAATTTTGTGGAAAATAATTTGATCAGTTCTGCAAGTAGTGTGGCATATCACGCAAAATACCACACCATATACCCCA
>SNQJ01S0092209.1:0-13260 GCA_010110895.2 Picea sitchensis | reverse complement strand
ATTTTATATGGAACCTGTTACTGTGAAAATTTTGGCCTCGGATGTGGGGAAATAAGAAGTGACCAGGCAAGTCATTCGATTCCTGCTGCATCCAAATACGCAAGTGATTTAAATTTGAAGACTAGCTACTGCACCTTCGTGAAACGACTATTTCCTTTTACGTATGCGGTCAACTGACTCCTAAATTAGCGGGGACAATGATGGGCTAATTCATAGGAACAACTGTGTGGATAAAATTAGCAAACATTTCAATTTTGGTAGGTGGTATATACCACTTTAATACTTGGGTTGTTAACTTGGTCAATAATGACGGTCAACTATCCTAAACTACAAACCAATGAACTTCAGGTCAACTAATGACCACATATTTAAAACATCGCTATTTTATTTTATCATGAATTATTTATGTTTAATTTTGAATTAAATGGATAAATTTAATTTTTTTTTACTTGTGAGTCACTTATATTTAATTTTAAATTAAGTTCACAAATTTATTTTTTCTTCTTAATATTTAACTTAGTAAAAAAATGGTTAAAAGTTACAATTTTATTAATTAACAGAAATTTTGAATATAAAATGTATTTCTTTAAAATTTAAAAAACAAGATTTCCAAAAAATAAATAAATCAAAACACTCACAAAATTCAAGCTTAAGGAAAATTGAATTTATGGGCTTCTACGTCCACATCTCAGCCCTAAATTGGAACGCGAAACCCTCATCGAAGCAGCTGGTGGTTTTTTTTTTTTTTTTTAAACATTGCAAATTATAGGTGTAGGAGTTACAATAAAGTAAGAATGTGGCTAGTAATTTTTCATCTCCAAATCCAAATCTATTTGGCAGGGACTAAGCTGCCATGCAACCCTTGTTTATCTTTCAATAGACTTTAACTCCAAATAACCAATCAATGTTTTTAGAAGATATTATTTATGCTATCATAATAGAGACTTTAAGTCCGAATCACTAGAATTAGTGTTTTTGGAAGATATTATTTATGTTATCATAAAACTCTTAATATACATCGCGCTCCATATTTATGTGCTCTCGTGACTTTTTGAAAGACATATCTTAAACTATATTGATGTTTATGAATTGAATTATGGACGAATGTTAATAGGTTTAATTTTTATAAATTGTTTAAAATTTTGTAAGGATTATTTTAGATTGATGAAGTTATAGATGTTAATTTTTAATACTGTAAAATCAGGGTATTTAATGGGTATTTAATGGGTATTTAATGATATTAAATTTATTTTATTTTAAAAATAAAGATTTTAATAATTTAAAATTACAATTTTAATAAAGAATTTATGATCGATTTTAATAATAGTAAATAAAAAATTTAAAATAGTAAAATATTTTATCTTCTTTCCCATAAACTCTCAAGATTTTATTTTTTTTTTGGATCATATTGTTTGTTGAGATTGGTTTGTATTATTTTTAGGATAAAAAAAGTTTATCCTATAAATAGAGAAATAAAATAAATTATTTTTATTTTTATTTATTTTTATATAATAAAACATGGTGGAAATGAAAATATCAAAGTCATTATAATTTTCATAAGTCCATAATCCTTGAAAAACAATTAAATTATCAAATTGAGTAATGTTATGTTTTATATTATTAAGGATAGAGTATATTAAAAGCACAAGTTGTTTATCATCCATCTTCTTTTGTAAATAGATCAATGATGGATATCGATCCCACTACGGACGAGCATCTTCACTTTGCGAAGATCGACAAGGAAATTAAAGAGTGAGCAATTTGAGTCTCCACAATCACTCATGGTCGTTGATATTCAAGAAAGTGACACGCGTCAGACAATATTGTACTTCGGGAGGAAGCCAACAGAAGCTGAGGAGTAAAGGACTCCCGAAGCTCTGAAGAACCGAAGTAGATCCAGGCCGTTGATCGAAGTGGACACGTGGCAGAAGATTCTACACTTCAACGATAATCACTTCGGAAGAAAGAAGGATATGAGAAGTCAGAACTCCCGAAGGCCCGAAGCCTGATGTTCATCTGGACCGTCCATCAACAAGGAAACACGGCGCCAGATCTCTCACTTCGGAGATTTTCAATCCAAAAGATTGTGCATATTAGCAGACGAAAACTCCCGAACATCGGAGTTTCGAAGAAGATATTGGTCGTTCATTTGGTAAGGCCTAAGGACCATTGGATTTATCTCTCTCCGGACAATTCGCCACTTCGACACTTCACGATTTTTGCGATTAAGAGCAGTGAAAGATCTACGAAGCCTGAACTCCCAAAGTAATTGTGAGTCGTAGATATCAATGGGTAATTAAGACCGTCGATCTCTTCCCCTTGTTCGGAAGTTCGCAAGTTCGAAAGATTGCGAGGTAAGAAAGGAATCTCACCCAGAGCCCCGAAGGCTCGAAGGCACAAAGTCCCGAAGTAATTGAGGATTGTTGATCTCAACTCAATGAGGACCATCAATCTTTGGAATAACACTGTTATTTGACCATTTGACTATTCGAAGGAATTTATGCCTTCAACGTCGAAACGCCCGAAGCCCGAAGACCCGGAGCACCTGGTTTTTAGCCCACGGTCACATGAGAAGCTAAACTTCAAATTTTGTTTTGACTCTCGAGTAAACTCAGAAATCCCAATTCCTCCATTAGAGGGGCTACATTTGCCAAAGAAATGGTCATCCCCATTTTTTTCGTCTTGAAGTCACACAGAGGATTTCGCGGACCTGGTTTTTTCGCACAGGAAACAGGTAAGCACACAAAACCCTAACTTTTTTTTCTGTTAAATTTTTTTAAGATGGCCACCTTTAGGAATTTAGGACCAACTCAAGGACCGATTCTTCTTGGAAAGAAATATGAGTTTTGGTCTCTTAGAATGAGATCCTTCTTGCAAGAACAAGAGTGTTGGGATCCAGTGGATCTTGGATATGTGGAACCAAATCCATCAGACCTTGCTTCCATGACCAACCAATAAAGAGCTGCTCAGGAAACACAAAGGAATAGAGAGAATAAGGAAAAATTGTGGATTCAAAACTCAGTGGATGACTCGATTTTCTCAAAAATCACAGGCACTGTTACTTCAAAACAGGCCTAGGACATCCTTAAATCAGCCTACCAAGGAAATGACAAGGTCAAAACAATCAAACTGTAGACATTGAGGACACATTTCAAGACTTTAAAAATGACAGAGTCTGAAAACGTTGATCAATTTATGACCAGAGTCATGGGAATCGTAAACTAGGTCAGATTGACTGGTGAAGCTATCCATGATCAAAGAATTGTTGAGAAAGTCCTCAGAATCCTACCAAAGAAATTTTAAATGGTTGTTACAGCCATCCTTGAATCCAAGGATCTGTCAAAATTTTCAACAGATGAATTAATGGGCTCTCTATTGACATATGAGACCAAACTACATCTCGAAGATGATTCAACAACTATTGCCTTCAAGACTCAATTCTCCTTCAGCAGAGGGAGAGGCAGTGGAAGAGGCAGAGGTCACCGAGGAAGAGGAAAAATTCCAAGTAACCATCACTCAAGTGAAGGTCATAGACAACAAAACCATAATCAGAATTTCCAAGATCATAGACAACAAAACCAAAATCAGAACTTCCAACCTCAAAGAGGCAGAGGGAGAAGATCAATTACAAATCAATCATACAATTCTATTACTATAAGAAGTTTGGGCACTATGAATCTGAATGTTGGAAGAAGCAAGCAGATCAGATCTCCGACAGAGAACATGTCTCAAATCATGAAGGAGAAACCTCGGATGGTATGTTTCTCTCATGCCACAAGACTGAAGAACAACATAAAGATATCTGGTTGTTGGACAGTGGCTGCAACAATCACATTATAGGTAACAAATATTTACTCTCATGCATTGATTTTTCAATTTCATCTGATATTACACTTGGAAATGATTCCTTAGTCAAAGTTCAAGGAAAAGGAACTGTACCTATTCTTACTAAACAAAATGTAAAGAAAGACATACACAATGTCTATCATGTTCCAGATATGACACATAATCTGTTAAGTGTAGGACAACTAATTGAACATGGCTATAAGGTACTTTTTGAAGGAAAATAATGTAGTATATATGATAAAACCCCCAACAGAAAATTGATTTCTGAAATCCACATGACCAGGAATAGAATGTTTCCCCTAACTCTCAGAACTGCAAATCTGATCCAATCATATGCACAAAGTGCATTCGCCCCTAATGAAACTTTGGTTTGGCATACAGTATTTGGACATCTACCCTTTTAGAGGACAAGTCTTCTATAGAAGCACTCCATGGTCAAAGGTCTCCCTGTCTTCAAAGAGAAAAATCCCCCATGTGAGTCTTGCATTCTTGGAAAACATAAGAGAACTAGTTTTCCACAATCCTCCACTCAATCCAAACAACACTTAGAGATGGTCCACACTGACCTATGTGGATCAATGCAAACAAAGTCAATAGGTGGTATCATTTATTTTCTAACGTTTATTGATGACTTTAGCAAGAAAATTTGGATCTATTTTCTTAGACACAAGTCTGAAACTTTTGCAAAGTTCAAACAATTCAAAGTTGAAGCTGAAAAACAGAGTGGAAAATATGTAAAATCTATTAGGTCAGATGGAGGAGGAGAATACAACTCCAAAGAATTTGCAAATTTATGCAAATCACAAGGCATCATCATGCAAACTACAACCAAGTATACTCCACAACAAAATGGAGTGTCTGAAAGGAAAAATCAGACAATAATGAACATGGCAAGAAGCCTTCTCAAAGAGAAATGTCTGTCAAATACATTTTGGGATGAAGAAGTAGCATGCTCAGCTTATCTCCTGAATAGATCTCCAACCACCAGTCTCAATATGAAGGTCCCTCAAGAAGCATGGAGTGGGACAAAGCTAAATGTTGCTCATCTTGGGACATTTGGATGCATAACATACACTCACACACCTTCCGAATTAAGGAAGAAATTGGATGATAGAAGTGAGAAATGCATCTTTACTGGCTACAGTGAAACATCAAAATCTTACAAACTCTACAATCCAATCTCAAAGAAACTGATTCTCAGCAGAGATGTAAATTTTTTTGAAAAACAGTTCTGGAATGAGTCTGAAAATCAGCCTATGGACAATCAAGATCCATTGTTGTCACATCCTGAAGACACAGATAATTTAGGACAACAAACACATCCGCCTTCTCTTCCAAGATTACAGGTACAAGTACAACCTGGAAGTTCTCAGGATAAATCTACTTCAAGCAGAAATTCATCCTCTGAACTTCAAAATCAGAGAACTTGAAGATTGAGAGAAATCCATCAGCAGTTGGATGACATTGATCAAGACAATCTTTTTTCATTAATGTCATGCAAACCTACATCGTTTAAAGAGGCATCTCAAGAGCCTCATTGGGTTCAAGCCATGAACCGAGAGATTGACTCCATTGAGAAGAACAAGATATGGGATCTTGTTGATCTGCCCAGACACAAGAAAAGTATTGGTGTCAAGTGGGTTTACAAAACTAAACTCAATGAAAAGGGAAAGATTGAAAAACACAAGGCAAGACTTGTTGTCGAAGGATTCTCACAACAACCAGGTATTGATTATGGTGAAACTTTTTCTCCAGTTGCAAGGTTGGACACTCTAAGGACTCTCTTAGCCATATAAACTCAACACAAATGGCAAGTATACCAGATGGATGTCAATTCGGCTTTCCTGAATGGTGTCTTAGAAGAAGAGTTTTATGTGGATCAACCACCTGGATTTTAAGTCCAAGAGTAGCCAACCAAAGTGTATTGGTTGAAGAAAGCCTTGTATGGCTTAAAGAAAGCTCCAAGAGTTTGGTACAACAAAATTGACACTTACTTGATCAAGAGTGGTTTCAGCAGAAGCCAAAATGAGCCAACCTTATACACCAAAAAAAATCAACAAGGTAAAATTTTGATTGTATGCTTATATGTTGATGACATGATATATACCGGAAATCTTGAGTTAACCAGTTTTAAACATGCCATGAAATATGATTTTGAGATGAAAGATCTTGGCACCATGAAATATTTCTTGGGGATTGAGGTTGACTAATCAACCAAAGGCATTTTTGTCTGTCACCAAAAGTATGCAACAAACACCGTCAAGAGATTCTGCATGGAAGACAACAATCCAGCAGAAACTCCTATACCCCTAGGCACAAAATTGAGCAAGAAAGATGAAGGCACTACAATGGACTCTACCCTATACAAAAGTTTAGTAGGCATTTTGTTGTATCTTACAACAACTAGGCCTGATATTATGTTTGCAACCAGTCTTGTTTCCAGGTTCATGGAATCCCCCAAAGATTCTCACTAGAAGATGGAGAAAAGGATTCTGAGATATGTTGCAGGTACTCTCAATTTTGTCTTATGGTACACTCAGTTTGATGATAATCATCTCTCTGGTTACACAAACAATGATTTTGCAGGAAGCCTAGATGACAGGAAAAGCACCTCAGGACATGATTTTCACCTGGGCATGAACCTGATTTCATGGGCATCAAAGAAGCAACCCATTGTATCCATATCTTCTGCAGAGGTAGAGTATGTCCTTGTTATCTCAGTTTCATGTCAAACTATGTAGCTGAGAAGAATTTTGAATGATATGTCACATATAGAAAATGAGCCAACTCCTATCTTCTGTGACAACACCTCAACAATTTCTCTATCCAAAATTCATACGTTTCACAAGAAAAGAAAGCATATTGACACTCGTTTTCACTTCATACATGATCTAGTCAATAATGGTGACATAAAACTTCAAGTCTGTGGCTCTCGATATCATCTCCCAGATATTTTTATAAAGCCACTACGAAAATCCATTTTTGATTTTCAGAGACAACACTTGGGCATTATCAGTGCTGATGCTTGTAACTATTGAGTTTAAGAGGGAGTGTTAAATATATCAGTAACCTCAACAGTGTGCGAATGTACACTGCCAATTGTCTTGGCCAGCTGTATGAGTTAGTTAGGATCTCTTGTTTTGTTTCTTGATTTGCTCGAGCCTATTTAGCTCAGCTCTTTTTTCCCTTAATGTGATATACTCAACACTATGCGCTCTGCTCATTCTTGTTTCCCAATTTCATCTTCTCTATATTATCTTATTTTCTTCTCATTTTTTCAAGATGCTCCTCCTACGCCCCACTAGTTTGTTTCCCCTCCTCCAATAAGAATACATCCTTTTTCACTTTTGGCAAGACAGGATGCATGAGGTCTCCCAATAGGGGGATTCCGGTTGCATTTTTCATGGAGGAATTGGCCTTGGATGCTAGGGAGGCCATGTATGTTCCAGATAGCACTGAGTGCAGCTTGTGCATGGGCAGAAAAAAATAGAGATACCCCAATTCCAGTTCTTCGTCTTTCGTCAGAGGATTAAACTGACGCCCAATCTGCAAACCATTGGCGTGGAATACGAAGTGATGAGGATTTTCCAGCATCAACTTTGTCGCCTTTATCCACCTCAGAAGGACCTGGACGCTGCCATTGGAGTGTATTACTTTCATAGTGTTGAAATGTATAGAGTTCAAAGCATAAGAGATGTAATCGCCCATGCTGAATTCTATCTCTGTCTGTAAATCGGGAGGAAAAGGAAGTGTAAGTGTCTGGAGGGATGAGTGGGCACAAGACATTTACAAAATGGATCACATTCATATTCATAACATGTAAACGTAATCACGTGGTAGAGATCGAGTGTTGTGTGTGGAAACATCGTCGGTATGACGAAAAATGGAGAAGGGAAGAAACGAAGAATCATCCTGCATGTGTTGATGGCTGATGGCAGGGTGTGATGTGAAGCCACGAGGGTGAGGGTGAAACACGAGTCCCAGACACTTTAAATGAATGAGGTGGTAGTATTAATATCTAGGGTGGGTTCCAAAGTATATAATGTTCCTCACATTCCACTTGTGTTTTAACTGTAAAAAAACCAACCCATTAATGGGGGAATTTAGTGTGTTTTGTTAACTGTAAAAAAAAAACCAACCCATTAACGAAGGGATTTAGCGAGTCGATAAAAGTGAAGGATATCCATGGCATGCATCACTTCATGGTTTCTTTTTCGTTTCCTTTGGTGATGAGGTTAGGGATGAGTAGGATTTTTATTTGGTCGTATGGTTGGATAGTGTTGGTATTTTGGATAAACGGATGTTGTTGGGATTGTCATGTGTATAATAAAAAATACATATTTTATATTTTTATAATATTTTATGTTTAATTTAATATTCAATATATTAAAGATTATAAAAAAATGTTGTGAATTTAGTATTATTATTTTTTTAATTATGTATAATAAATAAATCATTTTAATATTTTAAATGAGGATTTATATTTTTTTTATTTTCAATTCTTTCATTAGATCATTATTTATTTTTCATTCATTACTTAAAAATAACCACTCTAGATCCATTTAACTCTCGATCTATCAAGTGTCTAGAGGGATCAAATCTCTCGAGGTTAACCTTTCTTCAAGGCAAACTTTTAACCTTTCTTCAAGTGAGAGATTTGATCGCTCTTGACCCTTGATAGATTCAGAGTTAAATGAATGGATCTAGGTTGATTGTTATCCATTTAAATTAATTATATTATTATTATTATTATGTGAAGTGTTATAAATAATTTGAAAATAAGATTCAATATCTAATTAAGTACAAAAATGAAATAGAAAGTGTTTTTCATTCTTTGTGTTGTTTTTTTTTCAAAGTCAGTATCTAAGTTTCTATTATAGACAAAAATGTACAAAGAGGGTTCTATGAGGTCTAAACTAGTTGCCACTTTGAAATCTATTGTCATTGTATGTGTCTAAGTCAGAGCTATTGTTTTCTATTTGCGTATGCATATGTCCAATGGAAATTTTTTTTAACTAATAAACTATGAAAACTAAAAAATAGAGATTGCTAAGGTGCATTGAAGACAAAGAACCCAAATTATCCATTTGGGATTGTGGAAGCATCGTGTGGGATTTCCTACTACTGGGGTATCCCATTCTTCTCCATGTGTTCCTCAATATCAATAGGATTTATTGACGTTTCGATGTATTTCTCATGGCCATGGTCTCCCGAGGTGCCCTGTCCTGTTATCCCCCGCTTGTTGGTGGAATTGAATATGATTCCAAATGCATAATGACCCAGTGCCTCTATTGTTTTCTTCATTATCACATTTTTCTTCCTCATTAGCTCCATTTCTCTGAGGAGTTTCCTTTGAGGTAGAACTTTGTCCTCAAGGACCTGGGATAGTAGTTCCTTGACTGTCCATAACAATTCAGTTGTTCTGTAAATTTGGTTTCCCTAGTTTATAAATATCTCAAATCATCCACCCATCCCACTAACTCCTCCACAATTTCTTCTCTAGATGTGGATTCTTTCTTGCTTCTAATCGTTTCTTCATATTACTTAATAGGGTTTCTTGGCTTCCAAAGACACACTCATATGGTAGAGATTTTATACTCTAATTGCTTCGTGTTGGGATCATGTCATGGGGGCCTTACACTTTATATGACATCTCCATCTTGGTCCTTTTCTTCCCTGTAATTTCATGTCCTTTCTCCTCTGGGTCTAGTTGGATTTCCCTCCCCTTCTTGCTCGCACCCCAAGTCATGTTATTGTTATAAGTTCTAGGTGTGGGAGGAATCATCATTGATACCAGAGAAAAAAACTAAAACAACCTATGCATAGGGCCTAGAAAACTCCTCTAATAATCAACCTAAAGAATATGACTTGATAAAAGGTATGCGTATAATTACTGAACTCCAAATACAACCATTGATTTTTGTGGGGGATTCAAGTGCAATAATCAACCAGATGATGTTGAAATCTTTACTAGTTGATTATAATCTTGCATCCATTCTAGCTTAGGCTCATAAGGAGGTTGACAAGTTCAATAATATTACATTTCATTAGGTCTTGAGGGAGAACAGTCAACAAGAAAATAGATATGATAATAAGGTCACTCAGTTAAAAGCAGGGGTTATTGAGATTAATGGGACTATAGGCTCTCAAATCATACCTTAATTGAATTCCAATTAATCCAAAGGCAACCATTGCATTAAATTTCCTTGTCTCTCATGCATATAGGCCTCATTTCCAACATAAGGCAAGTAATTCAATGGGAATGGAATACCCCCCCTCACATGTTTGGATTTATGGCTAAACATGAATTTGAATGAGAGGTTGGTGATTATATTTATCACAGTGGGATATCGTAAACAGAAAGAGGAAGGTGTTCTATGGAACTTGGAAATTTGCTTCATATTTTTGGCCATCGTTTGGTAAGAGGTGTTGTTTTCCACAGTTCTATGCTTGTTGTTTCTAGTTAATTTTAGTCTAGGAGGCAACCCTGGAGGACCACTATCTTTGTGCTTCATTTGTGTAGAGGGTTTTTGTGATCTTTAGTATGAATTTGGTTTCATCCCTCGTGGAATGGATTGTATTTATTTCTTAGTTATTATAGACTCAAGTAGTGAACACTACATCTGTGGGTGGTTCGATATTCTATTGGGTTCAAGGCTTCCGGGCTTCAAGGTTTCTAGTGAAATTGGGAAAATTTTGAATGTGATTCTATAGGCATGAAGGTTCTTCATCTGGTATTTGATATTCTTCTTGCTCTTGGGCCTAGTTTAGTGTTCTGGTATTCTATTTTCTATTTGTTCTGGTCTTTGTCTTGTTCTAATGGATTACAGGAAGAAACAAGAAGTTAGAATGTTGTTATAGAACTATGAGGTAAAATTTAGAGTAATATAACCTCTATCTTTTCAGTCACTGCAAAGATACATGATAATGAGCATAAGGTTATTTCTCAATTTGCATCAATTATGAACACATTAGTACAATAGAAACAATAGATAACCACTCTTGAAGAAAAATGTAGCATGTTGAGAAATATGGTTATGAATATGAGTAAGGGATCTTTGTTAGGAACTTCCACCCAAAGAATGTCATTGAGTTCAACCCTTGGGAAGTTTAAGGAAGATGACACTATGCATCAATTGGTTGAAGATATGGAGATTGGAAAGAAAGACTTTGTTCCATCAAATTTTTGTATGGATGAGGCTATCACTCATCATGTGTTATATTAGAATACTAGGAGTTTTCTTTAGAATTTATAGTTGTAGGAAATACTAGGACTTTTTGCCCAAAAACATATGTAAGCTTTGTATATGGTATTCAAGGAGCCACTACTTTTTTTTTACTTTTTTGGACATGAAGTATAATTAACTTTGTTGTTAGCTTGGCTACAACTTTTATCCAATATAAATTCCCCAGTTCTGGTTAAGAGAAGATAAAGAAGAAAATAGAGAAAAATATCATTATTACTATAAGTGATTTGAAAATTATGATTAAAATAAACTTGACATGGATTTCTATGTGTGATTATTTTAAGTAATTCTTTAAACAACTTTTCCAATTGTAGGTGCTTCAGATTCAAAAGTATCAATAACATCATCATTCCTCATAAATATAATTTGGAAAAAATTTCCAACGATACATTTTCAAGAACTTCCTCACAGTTTGTGAATGGCGCTCTAGGTAAATATGTTGATTAAGGTTGGTTGTCATTGATTTCAACCCTTGAAGAAAGCCCCGTAGCACAAAGGTTTGGGTAATGGACCCAATATTGTTTGATGTAAATATGACTCATTATTGTTTTTTCATGGTTGATAAGAAGTAAATATGGATGAACTCCAAAGTGGTCCCCTTGTTGAAAACCTCCGCGAAGACACTTTGTGGAGTAGAGAACCCATGCTTAGTGGAATAATGAGATGAAGGAAAGTGAATTGTTAAGAATATCCTAGATGGATAGTACTTATAATGCCATTTCTAGTGGTATGTAGGCATACATAATTCCTCATTGTTAGAAAGTTATGGCCATGAAGTTGGAGACTTAAGTTTGGGTAATGGACCCAGGATTTGTTTGATAGATGCTGGTATGAGTTATGATATTTTTTAGATAATAATATTCTATATGGATAGATACGAGGGTCATGCTATTTCTTGTGGTATGTAGAGCGTCCATAACTCTCCGATTTGAGGTGTAATACTTCACAGTTGGAGAGCCCTCATGAGTCATCTAGAAGCTAAAAGGTCAAAGTAGTCAAAGAGGCTTAAGATATTTTAAAGGTAAATAATAACAAAGTGAAGTGATGTGTGTATTATAATTCAATGTGAATACAAAATAAATTATTTCAATAATAGATTTAATGGAGAAATTAGAGTGGACCCAACCTAAAATAAGGAGGAGAAATTAGAAGTGGACCCAACCCTAAAATAAGGAAAGTGGGCCAAGTGACCTAGAAGATGCTTTTAAGGAAGCTACTTGGAGAGTATAAATAAGAGGCAAGGCTCTTTCATTTGAATCACACTTGAGCATATTGAATATCTATAGGTGTCTGAGGTAAACAAATGATATATAAGCCAAAATTTTGAGGAAAGTGAATAAAAGAAGGCCGAAATGCAAGGAAGGATAAATTCTTTTGATGGTTCTTTCTAAGGTATGTTATTTACAGGTCATCTCACCATTTTCTCTATAAAAAAAAATTCTATAATGATTCAGATACTAAAATTTCTATGCAAGTAAGAAAACATATCCAAGTATATGTGGTTAAAAATTCAGCTTGTGGGTCATTGTATTTTGGGAGTTACACTCCGTGGAAAATAGGGTTTGTGGCCAGTCCTGAAACTAGTCAAAATCAAAACGTCATAACTTCTTCATAACAGATCCAAATTCAATGAGAACAAATGTGTTAGTTAGGGTATAGTCATTAGTATTCTTTGTAATAGTTTCATATCATTTCATCAAACATTTTGGGTGGGGCACGCTCTACAAGGTCGCTCTCTAGAATAAGCCAGAATTCAGCAAGGTATGCCATTTTTTCTATAACTCCTTTTCTGAGAGGTTCCAAGTAGTGACACTTGGAGTAATTGCATTAAAAAACTGAAGAACATTGTGTATCAGTTTCAGATGTTTATACATTACAGGTTCAAAGTTATGATTACTTCAAGTTAGGGTTGTTGACTAATCCAAAACTAGGCATGTGAGACTACGAAAAGTTTGATGAAAATGATAGTCTCTTTTTTTTAAAGTTAAGGAAGGTTTGAAGGAATGTGATCATATACACCAGGTCTATTACAAAGCTACAAATTATATTTGGATGATGAAATTGATGAGGTCTTTTGGTTGTGGTACATGTTGAGTACATGGTTGAGACAAGTAGTTGATGAGTTGGTGCACATACATGAGGTGTATAGTTGATGATGTTGGTACAT